>PVIA01013762.1:0-30402 GCA_004024845.1 Tonatia bakeri
GTGTCACCCCATGTCCTGGAACCAATCTCCTCCGAGCTCCCACCCAAGCGCTGAAACTCAGGGGACCTGCTCCTAGTCACGTCTCAGGGAGGTGTTCCTTTCCATCCCCCTAGCCCAGAGCAAGGCCATAGTTATTTAGCATATTCAAGCAACCAGCCCAAGGCTATAGGTATGTTAAATGACCATGCCATGGATTAGCGGCAAAGCTGCCCTGCATGTTCTTGCTCTGTGTGCCCCTTCCCCCAACTCACACCTGTGGTGGGGGGAAGAGGTAAAAAAAAAATCTTAGAATCTCTGGACACCTTGAATTCTGGGCCCCATTTCAAATGTCCATTTGGGGTCCCCCCCCCTTGGCTGCACCCTGTAACACTTTAACACTAATTGCTGTGTCATGCATCAAGGTGCCACATGGATGAGCCCCAGTTTGCTTGGTTACAATGGTACCTCCTTCATAAATAACTGTGTGGACTAAATTCGTCAATCCATATAACATGTTTAGCAGTGTGCCCAATAGTCAGAAAACACTGAACGAATGTTACATGTGGTTTTGTGACAATAACATATATTTTGTTGGGAGCTTGATTCTAAAATCAAACAAATAGAATCTATAATACTATGACGGTTTAAATATTTTTCATGGTGGAATCAAATAGCACGATTGAACTCAGAAAAAGAGATGTAATATTTTTGTCACTAAAACTTTATCCTTTAAAAAAGATGATTCCAACAATGTTTAATAGATCTTAATTTCTTTAAGTTTCCATATTTCTTCTGGTCATCCTAATTTCTTTATGTCTCTTGGATTGAGAAATAATGTAGTACTGCTTTTCAGCTGACAGATTCTACTGTTTATGTCTCATTATGCAATTTACTTAGTCTTTCTATGCCTTATTTTTTTCTTCATCAGGAAGGGATAATAAAAACATCTTCCTCAGGGTGTTATTATGAATGATAAATAAAATAATGCATGCACAGCCCACAGAAAAGCACCTGGTACCCTATTATTATTTTGCTGTTTTTTCTTTTTGAATTTTGCTATAGTACTTTGTTAATTCATTTATTCTTACAAAATATTAGGGGCACTAAAATCTCTGAGTTTGCTTATACAAAATACACTTTTATATTCTTCTCCCCCTCCCATAAGTGAGTGCTTATAAAATTACAAATTTAGTGTGGGAATTTGGAAGTTGTATTTTCAATAATGATGAGACAGCTTGTCACAGACCAACTCTCTCACCAAGAACATTTACAGGAGCTGGGAAAAACAGTGTAGGCACTGGCGGTCTAGCAAGGCCCAGTTGGGGAAGAACCCAGAAAGAAGTATGTACATTGAGGTGAACCCCAAATTTTGTATTTTTTTCACTCAAGATTTTTGCTGTTCTTGGCTTGTGGCCAAAAGCCAAAAAAAGTTGAACAGGAAGTGGCAGCTAATTGAGCAAAGCATTTGGCAATCTCGTAGGACTGAGGAGGTAAAAATTGGATTCAGTCTAGCAGGAAAATGGGCCCTTGGTAAAAGCCTCATACTTGCAGTTATGACTCCTGAAGGAGTACACACTAGGAGTAAAGGCAAACTGGAAATGGGTCATCCCTCACAGAAGGATGGATTTGAGCTCTGTCCATCCCAGACTGGATTATGGTGATCTGTACCTGCTCCGAATGCCTACTAGAGCATAAAACTCTCTCCTCATTGGAGGAATATGAATCAATCAAAGTTCAAATTATTTTTCCATTTTTCATTCATAATGTCTGGCATTTAATACAAGTAACCAAGTATTTCAGGAAATAGGACTGAAGGACAAAAGTCAAGAACGCAGACAATAGAATCAGACCAACAGGGGACCCATTTACTACTTGAAATTTACTTTAAAATGACTATGATTACTATGTTAAAAAAAATCATGTCAATAGTGAAAATTTCACTAGGGAGCAAGGGTATATAAAGTAATCTAATGGAAATTTAAGAACCAAAAGTTACATGAAAGAGAATTAAGAACTGAAAGTACAATTTTAATAGCAGATTAATCACAGCAGAAGAAAAGTGAGCTAAAACATAGAGATTACTGTCAAATATCCAAATTCATGCACACAGAGAAAAATTACATCAGATAGAGTAAAATGCAATAAGAACATGTGGGGCTTGGTGAAAGTATCTGACATAAGATACATTTGAAGTCTTTGGAGAAGAGGGAAAGGATTATGGCAGATAATAGATTTGAAGAGAAACTGATCAAGAACTCCCCCAAACTAATGAAAACCATCAGGTCACAGAATTCAAGAAAAATTGCAAACCCTAAGTGGGATAAATAATCTTTAAATGCCTACAGATAGCATCATAAAAACTACTTAAAAGACAAAAAGAATCTTGAAAGCAAATAAGAAAAAGATATTTTATCTTGAAATGAGCAAAATATAAGACTAACAGCTAAATTCTCATCAGAAATGAAGGGAACCAGAGACAGCGAATTGACATCTCTAAAGTGCTTAAGATAACTGACAACCTAGAATTCTGCATTCAACTAAACGTACATCAAAAATGAAAGCAAAATAAGAAAATTAGAAGGAGAATTTGTTGTCAACAGAGCCATGCTGAAAGACATGATCAGAACACCAATGGTCAAATTATTGATTTAAACCCAAATATATGAAGAATTACTCTAAGTCACAAAGGATGTTCAGCATGAATAAGAAATCATCCTTTGTTGTTTTAAGCCCATGATACATGAGGATTTTGGGTAGATAATAACCAGACTATATTGACTGCCAGATTGATTTGAGTTTTTTCCCCTGTTTCCTTCATTTTTTTTCTATTATTTGTAAATTATACTCTATGTCTATTATTCTTTGAGTGGTTACCCTAGTTCATTTTTTTTAGAATGCATACTTAACAAATTCAAAGTACTTTGAATAGATTTTCAAATTTTAATGTATATCCAAAGCTCCTGAGGATCCTGTTAAAATGCGGAGTATGATTCTAGAGGCCTAAGGTGGGGCCTGAGATTCTGCATCTCAGACAAAGCCCTGGGTGCCACCAGTGTGATGGGTAACTGGACCACACTTTGGGTATAGCAAGGCCTTCAGATTTAACTTGGCTTGCCTCATCTTCAAACATATACATTACTCTTTGTCCTATATTTTAGCTTTATTCCCCCACAAATTCAACTTCAAAATATTTACATAATTATTTATTTAGATTAACCCACTTGCCAATTTCTTTGCTTGTCAGCCCTTCTTGTAGCTCATTTTACTTCTTTTAGAATTTCCTTCAGTAAAGGTATATTTGTTTTAAACTCCACTTTTCATCCTGTAAAAAGTGTTTTTGTTTTACTCTCCTTTTAGCAAGTACTTTTATCGAGCAGAGCATTCCAGAACATTGCCTTGTTTTCTGATCTCCCTACGTGTTAACGTGAAAAGGAGTCCTCTGTCTTACTGATACTCAGGACTAATTCACTTTGAGGTTCCTAGTTTCTGCTACATCTTTTTGTGAAGTTGTTTTTTATTTATTCTTTTTGGAATAGACTGGGCTTTTGGACCTGAGAACTGGTATCCTTTAGTGGGTCTGGAAAATTCTCAAATGTAATGTCATTAAACATTGATTTGTTCTTCTTGTATCTTGTCCTGGAGGGCCATTAGTCAGTCCTTCTCACTCTATGCTTTGACTCGATTTCTCTTTAGTGTTTTTTAATCTCTTGTTTTTCTGAGTTACATCTTTATATTACCTTTATTTTTTTAACCTATATTCTGGGTTACTACTTCTTGTCAACTTTTATCTTGTATTTAACCTATGCATTTAATTTTTAATTTGATTATAGTTTTTATTTCTAGTTCTTATTTTTAGTATTTTATTTGCATCTTTTAAAAATATCCTTATATTTAAAATATCATTTATTCTTTGTTTATATTTTCATGTTCCTCCTTTCTTTTCAAACAAAGAAAGTATAGTTATAGTTTCTATATAGTTTCTATGTACAATATCTATTATATTTAGGAAACTGATTCCCCTGCATTTAATTCAAGGTTCCCTGTCTCTTTGTATTTTTCTTTTTCCCAGTGAGTCGTTCATTTTCTTCAGAACTTTATCTGTGGGCATTCTCTGAGGCCTGGGATGAATTAGTATTCCTCCAGAAATGCTTTGTGTTTGCTTCTGCCAGTTTCCTGGGGGCACTACTGACCTAGGACCACTTTAAATTAAATTGTCCATTTCAGATTTTTCAGACCTCACAAGTGGCATAAACTTGGATGGCAAACCTGTGAAGGGTCTGTTGTGGTTATAAAATCTCAGGGGAGATTTTTTTCTCCACTAGTGCCAAGGTAGAGACGGGAAAGATTCCTTGATCTTCTATTTTTGGCTGTGAGTTTATTTCTCATTCAACCTTCTACAAAGGTGGTAGCCCATTGGGATTTTAACATTATGCAGGGATCTCCTAGTAGACTACCCGCTTAGAGAAGGCACTTCCCATTTCATTCTACCCCTCCAGCCCTATACAGCTTTTATGATGGGACCTCAAGCTACGTAGGATAAAAGAAGCCTGTGCATTCTGGAAGCTGAACAAGATTGCCTTCCTTCTTCTCTTCCTTCACGTACCTTGTGCAAGCTGAAGTAGGCAGGCGGCAGCGGTCAGTTGTATGTTGTAACCCTCGGACACTTTCTACCTGTTCCACACTCACATCACACTACTTTATGCTTCTGGCCCCAGACCATCCTGGGAACACTACAACATAGAAACATTCATTTCAGTCTGTTCTGAATTAGGCTGACACTCCCAGTAAAGTAGGGGTAGTGTTTGTGTTTTGCCTCAAACTTCCTGTATAGTTCATACCCACTTCTTTGCACATAGCAGCTTCTCATATTCAATTAACAACATTAATACTGACATTATGACTAATCTGTTTATTAAAATGTGAAAATAAATGAACAGGAAGTCTTGAATTTGGCTAATAATGGGTGTGTGTTAGCTTGATCATTTCTGTATTTGGGTGCCTCCGATTCTGGAGAAATTAAGCCCAGTTTCGTAACTATGTGCATCAGAATGTTGTACTTCCCAGACACAAACCTCCCTCTGATTTCTTATCCTCAGCCATCTTTCTGGCAGTGGATGGAATCAAACTGGATAATCAAGTGGAAGAGATTTAAGATGTATGTTTTGAGAATATTCCCAGACCTGTCCCTGTGGTTGAGACCCACAGATAGTGTTCATACCCAATCATACTGGGGGAATGATGGAGACTTTTCTCAGGGCACGAGATGAAGCCCAGGGAAGGGGTTGTGGTCAGTTCTGGTGTGATTCTTCTTTATTCCAAGGTCAGACCTGTCAGGCTCTCCGTAAGTCATGAGTTAGTCATACACTTGGGACCTAGGCAGCCCTCCAGCCTCCAGCTCCGAGAAACCCCTGGCTCAGACCCTCAGTCACTTTTCTTCCTCAGACAATCAATGGGGCTCCTTCTACCCCTGCTAACTCTTCTCTAGCTTGATTTCAGGCCCTATTGGATAGCATGGACCCTGTGTTGACCCACCATATCTCCTAAACATCCCCCCTTCCTCTATCCTGACAACTTTTACAACTGCCAAATTTCGCAGGGTGCGCCTCAAAATAAGTATTCTGGATTTAAAGAAACAACATTTTAGAGTCATTATAGATAATCTATGGTGTTACACATAATTCGTGTTATTTCAGAAGGATGGAAGGAAATGGACACTCAGAGACCACTTCTGCACGGTTTCTTTTCATTGGCTGCCCCTCCAGAAGCTCTGATTTATTCATAGTCATTCCACCCATCCGTCCTCGGAGATGATGCTGTTTTCTTTTTTCCAGCCTTCCTGGGAGATGAATCTTTTTCCCCCCTTTCTTTCTAATCTTTATTTCTTGTTGAATCTGGGAAACATCTTTTTCACTGAATCCAAGCCACTGTACCCAATTCCTTTTTTTCACCGCATGCTAGTAAAATCAGGCAGGTCTTTCTTCTGGCCAGTGAAGTGTCCCGATAGCTTCTCAGAAGGCAGACCCCAGCAGAGAAACCAGCTTCTAAGGCCTTTAGTCTCTTTGTCTTACCCCAAACACCCACTTTTTATTTAAATTCAGAGTGATTAAATAGAATTAGTCTGAGTTTGGGGGACTGATTGAGGTTAAGTTTCCTTTGCCACTATTCTGTGTGACCTTGTTCAGATTATTTAATTCATTTTCTTATCTATGAAGAGTGTAAATTAGTATCTTGCTTGTGCAGTGGTTGTGAGCATAGGAGAGGAATTGCCTAATCTAGACCAGTGCCTTACAAGTGGGAAGGACCCAATAAATGATACCTCTGATTATAGTTGTTATTTGTTTATTCATCCAATAAGCATTCACCCTGTGGTTGCAACTGTGGGGATGGTGATAACTCATGAGCACAGTAACTTGGACTTGCCCCAGGGCCCTGGCCACAACACCCATGGCCCCACAGGGTGAGTAGGTTTCTAATGTAGTCAGATGCCTGGAAGTGCAGAGCTAAGTGGCCATGAAGCTTCTCATGTTTAAAACACCATGACCCCCCACCCTCAGACCCAGTAAGGAATTCCTGTGTCGTGAGTCCGCCTCATGCAGGGCTCCTGACGCTCTTCGGCCAGTGTGTCTGGGAAAGTTTCAGGCTGGAGGCATCGAGGAGTATTAATGTGCAGATGTAGAATCTGTCAGGAATACGAGCTGTGGTGCAACAAAAACCACCTGCGTGGCTTGTGATGTTTTTGAAACAGAGTGCCGGAAAGGAGGGGCCCAGGGCCAAGGAACGAAAACGGGGCCTTGGATCCCCATGCAGCTCGAAGCACAGGCCCATGACCTGGAGGAGGAGGGGCTGCGGCTGTGCTGCCGCCGCTGCTGGGCCCTCACTGCTGAGCTGGGTGTCACTCTTTCCTGACAGATGGACCCTGTCAGACTGAGGCCTGCTAGATCCACTTCTGTGCATGTGCAGAAGGGAATAGAAAACGTCAGTGTCTCCCATAAAATGTAGAGAACGTGCCATCCCAGGGAGGGTCTCTCCTGTGCCCTTTACATCAGAACACACTAGAGAGGTACCAAATGGTGACATGAAGTATTCCTGTGAGGTGCCAGGCCCTAGGCTGCACAGGCCCCTCAGACCCTGAGGTCAGGACGCTCTCCCACTACTCTTCAGAGCTTGTCCACAACACAGCAAGGACGCTGCCCCGGTTTGGGGCGCAGCCACTGCAAACAGGCAGCCCTGTGCCCACCAAGGGGCCCTGCTGCTGTGGGATGTAAAACGCACTGCAGAGTGACTGGCTGGGCTGTCCCGTGCCCGCCGCTGACAGAGCTTTGGCTGAAGCAGGCCTCATGGCTCTACTACCTGTTTGTCAGATCCACGAGTTAGAACTGGTTTTTCTGTTCCTAATGTGTGCCGTGAGAGCCTGGACTAGGGCTTAATTGGGAGCTCGAGCCTGAAAGCGGAATAGTTGCTGAGATGCACCGTACTGGCAGAAAGCCGGAGTCAGAAACTGCAGTTCAAAAGTGATTTGCTGAACAAAGGTTGATGCGAACAGCATCCTTTTGCACCAAATGGCAGACAAAGAAGTCCAGCAACGTCAGGAGCGCGGAGATGCGGTGCACATTATTTGGGCGGAGGGGAACGATTCCCAGACCAGCTTTCCCACCTATGGTGCTATCAACATGTACTCGCCCGACACTCCCACATTTCCTTCCCTCTCCCCCTGCCACTGCGAGGCTCCTCACAGCCCCAGGGTTCTCCCCCCAAGCAAGGGCTGTCCCACCTGACTTCCCACGTTGGCTGATGAAAACCCTCAGGGATGGGAGAGAAGGAGCAGGGTCAGGAGTGTGGACAGCACCTGGATGAGAAGAGAAAACGCCAAAACCTGCGACTGGAGTGGCGAGTTGGAGATAGCACATACTTGGGAGGACTTAGCCTAGAAGTCAGTGCACTGACAATGAGACGCATTGAAAACATTCTCCCCCTCCCTGGGCTGAGAAATTAGCAAGCGTAGAAATCTGAGAGAATATGAACTGCTGCTGGGAAGAAAAACTATCGTTGTTGTAAGTGGAATATTTGCTTTTAATATAAGACAGGTAGCGGAACCTAGGATTTTTTCCTCCTGGAATATAGTAATTTTAAATGATACTGAATATAAAAAAATTCACTATCATCTCACAACCATTGCATAAAGTAAGCAGATAAGGTGGCGTTCTGTCTGGTTTCCAGAGCAGGGAAATCGTGGGGCTCAAGGCAAAGCCTGGAGGAGAGCCAGCACAGCCGATTGTCACGCCCGTTTTCCGGCTTCAAAGCTCGTGTTCTTTCCATGTGGCCTCGCTTTTATTTTCACTTACCTGGTTTCCAGGCCCAAGGCCTTCCTGAAATAAAACATAATTAAATGCCTATTTTTGACACAAAATGTGGCGTGTGTATCTGTGTGTGTCTGTATGTGTATGCGTGTGTAGGGAACAGTTAACATGACTTGGTTTTCAGTCATGTTATATATCATTAGGAGGAGCTCTAGCCTGGCTTTCTAGTAAAGAGGCGCTGAATTGGTTTGTAAACATCTAATTTGCTTAAACAAAGTATAATTAAAAATAGCTGAATTCCAAACAATGTTCCTTTCAGGTATGTTCCCATTATTTCAGGAGATGGAGATTAAAAGCTAAAAGAAGAATGATTTTAATTTCTTTTAGATGCATTACTGTTTAGAGTCATGTTGCATGCTCTGAAATGTCTGTTGTATTAAAATGTGGGTCTCTGCTTCACACCGACTAGCTGTGTAGCCAGAGCAGATGTCAATACAATAGGCATTAGTCAAGAACTTGTCGGGTGTCACGGGCAGCGCGGTAAACCCTGCTGTCAGGGACATATTTACTTACCCCTCTCTCGGTTGGTTGCCATGGGCTTGGGTTCTAGCCTACCAGATGTGTTTCTGTTCCCTCCACTTGTTTTGTCAGTGTAGTTTTGGTTACATTGTGCTGACAAACAACTCTCAACAGCTTGCCACAGGAAGTTTTGTTTATTCCCGACACAAAGTTCACTAAAGGTCCAGATGATTATACAAAAGCTGTCTTCTCTGTGGTACCTCCATGATTCAAAACACTGCAGTCTTTATCATCTCCATGTGAGACTGCTGCATTTGGAATCAAGAAAACAAACCCACGATCAGTCAGACTTTCTCTCCTAAGCTGTGTCTACGAGGAGCACACAGCAATCCTGGCGGTCTCCTGGGCACTGGCACGCACCACCACTCAACTGTGAAGGCCTCTAGGAGGGAGAGCCTACCTTCTCCCCAGGAGCAGGAAGACAAATTGGTAGTGTAGCCATGAGTAAAGGCTGCCACCCTGCCTCTACATGGAGAGCCTGAGCAAGAGGCTATAAGCAATCCCAAACCATAGCATCTAACAAGAACCAAGTGAAGAGCAAACTGAGCTGAAACAATCTGTAGACTTATGTGCGCCAAGGGGGTCAGAGGGGCCCAGCTAAGCTGGGCCTGGAAACATGAAGAGGAGCTGGAGAAAGGAAGCAGAGCTCCTGATAGGAGGGAGGCCCAGAGTAGTTCTCTGAGAAAAGAACACAGCAGGTGAGCTGTCCTTGGGCCCACTCTAGGTGAGCCACTCAGCCAGGGCTGCATTTTGGGTAGTGCTCAATTATTCAAGTACAATAAACTGAGGACCGAAAGTAAGTTAGGGATAGCAAAAGTCCCACGTGGAGATACACCTGTGTAAGATTTGAGTGTCCACAGTTTTCTCAGGGAAACCTGGAAGGGCCATCTCCAGGACAGAGTGGCGCCTCCTGGAAGATGTTCCCAGTGAGCCACAGGGATATCGAGTGCTGCGTCTGTCAAGCTGTTTGGCCAACTCTTAGAGCTTCTCAGCTTCCTTTTTTTAGAGAAGAAATTTTGAATCAGGTTTATCGGAGGGTAAGTTACATCTGATAAAATTGATCTTCCTCCTGAGTGGACTGCAGTGATTTCTAGCAAAACACATGCAGTCAGGTAACCACGGGTGCAACAAAGATGGAAAACGGCTCCTCCCCACCCGCCTGGGGCTCCCACTGCTGTCTTATGTCCTTAGAGTCAGGCCTTTTCTAGAATGCTATAGAAATGGAAACATACAGAACATAGCTTTTTTGAATGTGGCTTTTTTTTTTTTCATCATGCATTTCTGATTCATCCGTATTTGGTGCATGTGACAGTAATTCATTTCATTTTATTGCTGAATCCTGTTCCATTCCCGGGATGTTCCAGTTTGTTTATTCATTCACCACTTGAAGGGTGTTTGGGTTGTTTCCAGTTTGGGGCAATTATGAATAAAGCTGCAATAAACTTTCCCATCTTGATTTTTATGTGACCATTTATTTTCATTTCTCTTGGGTAAATACCTAGGGGTGGGATCACCAGGTCAAATGGTAAGTGTTTGTTGAACTTCATAAGGAATTGCCCAACTCACTTCAGTGGGTCTCAGCTCCTCCCTTCAGTTCTGCTGCAGCCTGCTCTCACGGTGCGCTAGGGAAGTTTGTAAAGGCAATAACGGTATTTAATCCTCACATATACATATTTCACAATTTATGAAGTACTTTATATCCATTGTCTCATGTGACTCTTGTAGCAACCAGAGTAGGAATGGCGCCAAATTTGGAGTCGAGCACCCTGAACAAGGCTCTTCCAAACTCAGATAAATCCTTTCACTCTTCTGGGTCTCAGTTCCTTTATTTTAAGAGTAGGAATGACATTCCTAAGGAACGTTACAGGGGTAATTGTGACGAAGAGCTTGGATTTTAATGTCATTTTGTGTTTAAATCCCAGCACTGTTACTTATATCTCTGTGGTATCAGCAAGTCACTTAACCTACCTAAGCTTCACCTGGAGTAATAATAGTTATTATTATTCAGGAACAATTATCACTTCATGGAGCTATCTAGATGGTTAAATGAGATATATGTAGAGCACTTAATAATGTCTCACAGGAAGTAAATGCTCTATAAATAATGGTTATTGTTACAATGGAGACAGTATGCCTGAATTGAAAGCATTACATGAAAGTGAGCCATTTGGCAACAAACAAAATTAGGACTCAGGGTATTCAATATTAGTGATACTCTCCATCATAACATTTCAAATGAGCTTGAACTGTAAGCTCAGAACTCTTAGTGCCCACCATGTGGCCTCTTCCAAACCTTTCAAAGGATTGTTCAAATAAAACCTCTTCTGACTGGAGCCTGCAAAGCTACAGCACTATGTCCTTCGCTGCCTTTGCTCTTTAAGGTCCCAAACTTCATTCATTAAGGTAGAGTCCGATGACCATGGAGGGAGAGGATTCATTCTCAAGGCCACATTGCATCTAGAAGAAAACTGTCCGGGGATCCCTGGGCCTAAGCATTATGAGGGGCTGTTATAAGATGAGATCTCTGGGCTGCTCTTGATGTCACCAAGGCCCTGCAGGGAGTGTGGCATCACACTTAGAGAGGCCACTTGGGGGATCCTTATTGAGTTGGGTTGAGGTAGATTTTTATGAGGTACAGAGATTTGCTTCAGTGCTTTCCTGGAAGTGGCTGGATGTGTGTGCACACATTCAGTGCTAAGGTGGCAGGCAGGCACCTGGCTGGTTGCTATGTGGTTAATTGAAATAACAGTGGGGCGTGGTGAGCATCATTACTCGGTCATACATTGTGTATGGCTCTCTTTGTTTATTTTAACTTTTTTATTTTCAAATAACTTCAAACTAAGAGAAAACCTGCTAAACTATTACTAAGAAGTTCTGTGTACCATTTTCCCAGATGAACTAATTTTTAACATTTTGCCACATTTGTTTTGTCAGAAGCTCTTTCCTTATGTGTGTGTTTGCATGCGCACATGTGGTAACTTCTCTGAACCACTCAAGGAGAGTCTACACATGCTGGGCTCTATCACTCCTCAGTGCTTTCGCACACATTTTCTAACAAAAGCGAATTCTGGTATATAATCACTGCAGTTATCAAATTTAGAAAATGCTCTGATACGAAGTGTTTATTAAACCTGCATTGTATATTCCAGTTTTGTCAGTTGCCCCAATCAGGCCCTTGCTAGTATTTCCCCTTTGTTTGCAGGGTCAGGAACAGAGTCACAGGGTCACATGTTACATTTGGTGTCTGCTAGTCCACAATAGTTCCTCAACCTTGCTAAGCCATTCATGTGATTGACATTTTGGGATCGTATGGAGTAATTATTTTATAATGTTTTATAGAATGTTCCTTCACCAGGGTTTATGTAATGTTTCCTCATGATTATATTCTGGTTCTTTGTCCCCTGCTGGCAATACCAGAGAGGTGACCTTGTGTCCTTGTTCGGATATCACATCCTGAATCTACAATGTTTATCTGCTCTCACTGGTGGTGCTAATTTTGATCTCTGATCAAAAGGTTCTTTATTTTCTCAGCTTACAGTTATGATGTTCATCTTGCAATTAACACTCATTTGTGATCTTGCCTAAACCAACATTGACCATGGTGGCTACACTGCTTTATTGCCATTCATCCATTGGCATCCTCTTGTAAGAAAAAGCCCCATTTTCTCTGTCTGTCTGTCTGTCTATCTCTTTATCTACCTACCTACCTACCTACCTATTCTACCTACCTGTAAATATTCTATTGTCTATCAATTTCAGCATATATTCATGAATTCATATTGTAATCAATGGGCCATAATCCATTATCTTCTTTATTTCGATGCCAGCAGTTGCCCCTTCAAGCTCTCTCTCTCCTGTGTCTTTCTTACACTCTCCCTGCATTCTCTCAAGAAATGTACTTTCTGGTACAATAAGATATTTCAGGCTCATCTTGTATGTTTTGCACTCCAGCCATGGAATCAGCCCTTTCTCCAAGGATCTTTTTTTCTCTATCAAGAAATGGTATCGAGGAACCAAGATCTGGGTGCTAGATGCGCTGGTTGCAGCTGGGTGTCACTCTGCTTGTCAGCACTCTCAGCGGAGAAAGCCAGGGTTGAGAAAACACATACACATATGCACTTATGTGTATATACACAAATGACATATAAAAATATATAAGTGGATGTATACATATATATGCATCTTTAGAAATGACTAATTCAGTTAACACCTAAATTCCATTCCAACGCCACATGATTTCTTGCTTCCCCTCTCTCCCAACGTGCTTCTTCCACAGTGAGAACTTCAGGCCCAATAACATCAACGTTTACTCAATTCTATAATACATAAATTAGTTTTAGAATTGCTGGACCCAAAACACTATGAAAACAAGTGAAATCCTACTCAGAAGAGCCCGAGGTTCATTCGCAGTTCCATTTCCTCTGGCTCTAAGTTATACATCCATGGTGTTGTATTCCACACTCACTTGCGTTATTAGATCTATTTTGTCCTTCAGTGTGATCGCATATTTTCATTTAAAATTCAGTGGATTTATTTGTCTCTTCTCTTTTCATTAGTTTGAGACTTTCCCCAACATCTTTGTTGATTCTGTGTTTGAATATGTGGAACATCACTATGCTTCCAAAAGTTCAGACTCTACAACATCCACACTCCCAGGAGTGTCTCCCTCCATCCCTGCTCTGGCCTTCTCTAGGCAAACACTTCAGTTGTTTGTGTTAATCCTTCCCATCCTTCCTTATGCAAAAGATGATCAAACTAATATGCATCTTCTGTTTTCCTTTTCTTTCCTATACAAAAGGCAGCACACACAATGTGTTATTTTCACTATTTTTTACAAAGACTCAATATAACAATAGACCCAACTCTACCCTCTGCCTTGTCTGTGCTGTGGATTTATAACACTTTCATACTGTGGGTAAATTGAGCCAGCAAGGTGCTTCTGAAGCACCACAGGCTTGGGCATAGAAGTAGTACCCCACACCCTCGGCTCCTCCTTCTTCTGCTCGGCCACATAGATCTGACGCAGCTTCAGCCTGAAGAACCTGATCCTTATTATAACACACTCTTTCAAACTTTTAAGAACTCCAACTTCCATTTTAGTTGTCCAGAATTCTCTTTCTACCTTTTATGTGCGGCCAACACTGAACCATCCATCCTGACCTAGCTTACTTGCCACCTTCTCTAGGAAGCCCTCGTTAAACTAGTCTGGCAACCTTATTACGTCTCCAGCAGCACTTGGCACATGTCTCAGCTACAACACTCACTGACCTGATTCACAATACTTGATACACTTCTCTGTGCCCCCTATGAGATTTTTGAGTTCCCTGAGAATCAGGATCTTGTCTGTCTCCAGTGATGGACATGGTGCCAACGGAAAAGATTTTTAAATGATTCACTAAGTGGATAATAATATTCTCCGTTCTGCATCTTAATCTATTTTAGATGGCTGAAGAAGGGTCTATAGGAGATTATCTCTGTAGGATCCTCACAACTCTAATCTGAGATGCTAAAAGGCAAAGGGATTTTTTTTTCCTTGACTGAATTCATCACTGACAGGAAGGGGGCGCCATTTAACAGTTTGTGGAGAAAAAGTTTTAGCTTTGTAACTTTTATAGAAAGAACTGGTATTACTATTCTATATGAAACTGAAATGTATTTCATGTTTCTCTCTGATGTCAATTTACTTAACCTCTGACATTTGATTAATAATGAAGTTCAGGATACTTCATCTAAGCTCCACTGTAAATTTGTGCATAGCATTATTTTTATAAACTCTAGGTAGATTTATAAAAGGTTAAGAATGTTGATAAGGAAAATTAATAATGGTTGCTAACTCCTCATCTCACTAAAATTTATTAACACATTTATACATGAATGTTTGTGTGTTTGTATTGCACTGCAACGTCTGGAATTGGTGGAGGGCTTCCTTTGAATAAAAATTGAAACCAAAATGTATTTTATAATGCCTGTTTCTATCAAGATAAAAAGCAACAGCAGAAAAAAAAGTTTCTGTTGGTTTCTTGTGTCGCAGCACACGCTTTCTGTTAAGGTTGCACCCATACTTTAGGGAACTTGGTGCCTGAAACAGTTCAGAACCCAGAGTACGTGGAGGTCCCATGGCACCACATGTAGCTCTGAGGTCCAAACCATTGACCGGAATGCTCCGACTGTCTGTTTTAAAGGAGAGACAGTCTTGGTAAAGCCTCTCCATGATGCCTGCTCTGCTTTCAAGGTGCCTGTTTCGATCTAAGCTGTGTTAACGGCCCCGGGCCCTGCCCCACGAGGCATAAATAGAGCTTGTTATTGTAAGAGGCAACCTCAAGCCACTCTCCAGTGCAGTTACATAAATAAGACCAGAGCTGGCTTGGAAGGGATGTAAATCTCCGGCTAAAATGGGAGAAGAGGGAGCCATTCGCTTGCAGCCACAGTTAACATGCTGACGGAGTTTCCAAATAAACTTTTATCTCTTAAGACTGATTGCTAGTGATGGTGATAAAAATGAGCATGGGAATGTAGCCACAGAAGTGACCACACCTTTCCAGATTCCTCCAGATAGTTTTTCAGCTCTGTCTTCATTGGGCATTTTCCTGGAAGCAAGGCCAGGGGGCTCTGTGTCCTGAATGTAGCTCACCTCTCCTGCAGACCGAAAGGGGGAGCGTTGCCCAGCCTCAGCTTCTCTCGTAGCCCCTTTCTGCCAGCCACAGAACACAGAGCTGAGCAGGAGAGATGGCCCACCTCGAGGACAGGTTTTAAGCCAGCCATTTCCGCTGCATCAGTGGTGCAAAGCCATTGTGCCTCAGCTTTCATTATGGCACAGAAAAGCTCCAGGAAGTCAAAGGAAAGTGCTTCATTTTTGAGTGAGTGCATTATGGGCACTGGACAGAAGTCAGACTCCCGGCCCTGCCTGCACATTTGGGGGGCATTCTACAAGCTGGAAGATGTGGCTGGGGGATGGCCATTGTCAAGTCTCTTAGAATACTGATCAGGGCTGTGTATCTTTGAGGGGTTATCTTTATCTAGCTTTCTGGCTTGTTTTCACTTGATTTAGAATTTTGTTTGTCCTTAAAATGTTTTTTTTTTCCTGCTGCCAGTATGCACAATGCAAAATAGCAGCAATGTGTTTTGTGTTTAGCTTATTTGATTTCCCCCTCAAAACTAAACTAAACTTTCCTGCATTAGGTTAGGCCTTTGCTGTTAAGATCAGTGATTATGAATTTACTGCTTTTCTTCCACGTTTAAAGAGTCTGCACATCTTAAAGAAGTTGTCAGCACTCTCAAGGAGTTTAGTTCCATTTATTTGGGTGACTTGTATTTTTCTCCTCCCTTTGAAATGGGTATTGTTTTTCCTCTCTCTTTTGTTATGTCGTATCACCAGTCAAGGAAAACTTTTTGAATAAACAAACAAAAGTCCTGTAGTAATTAGAATATAAGCAGGCAAATACGATGTCCAGGGAAATGTTTATAACCTGAGATGCAGATTTCCGTCCGACACCTTCCCATGCAAGTCATCTCAGGGCACAGTAAGGAATGACAGTGGCTCGGGGAACAGCACGCTGACATGTAACTAAATAAGTAAATAACTGGAGTGAGGGCAAACTGCTGTTTAACAGCTTCCCCTGTTACGTATACGCTTTCAAACAAGCATGAAATGTGAGTCCCTGGACATCACTTAAAAGAACCAGAAATAAACAAAGCGTGTGATCCCACACTCCTATTCCTCCCGGACAGGGAGAAAGCTTGGCTGGGAATTGGGGTGATTTTTGTTGCCCTTCTGTCCCCTGCCTTATAAACACAAACCCTGTTGCTCAGAAAGCTAAGGGTCGTGCTGCTGCTGACAGACCCCTTGAGCCCGGAGAAGCGAGGGAAGTGAGGAGGCAAAGAGTCTGTGACCCGTGGTCCACCGTCTCACCTCTTATTTTGCAAAGAATCACACTCCAGACTCAGAAACTTCCATTCTAACATCTGGGCCAAGTCAGCCGAGAGCCTGGGAGCCGGACTTGCCAGTTCCCAAGCGGAGCTCTTTTTTCACCTACAAGATGTGTCGTAAGCTCCAGCCTGCAGTTTGGGGTTAAATGGGTGCCCAAATAATGGTACTTTGACACGGAACACATTCCTCTTGCATTAAGCACACGTTAGAGCTCTATAGAAGGTGCATTGAGACAATTGTCTTTTCCAATTTTCTCTTTCTCTACATGAGGAAACTGAGGCAGAAAACAGAGCTCAGAAAAGACTTCAAGCTCCCTGATTCTTGGACTACTATTTTATATTGACATTTAACTCTCTGGATAATGCTTTGTTGCCATGCAGCAAACCACCCCCGAAATTAGTGTCTTATAACAATGATTTTTTTTTAATTTAATTCATTGGGGTGACATTGGTTAATAAAATTGTGTAGGTTTCAAGTACACACTTCTTGCACTGTGTGCCCACCACTCAAAGTCATATCTTTTGTCACCATGTACTCAACCCTTTTTACCCTGTACTGTCCCCCAGCCCCCTTCCATCTGGTAGCCACCATACTGTTGTCTGCGCCTGCGAGTTTTTGTTCGTTTTTCTTGTTGCTGTCAGTTTTATATGCCTCATATGAATGACATCACATGGTTCTTGATTTTTTCTGAGTTATTTCACTGAGCATGTTATTCTCAAGGTCCATCCATGTTGTTGCAAATGGCAGTATTTCATCTTTCCTCATGGCCGAGTAGTATCCCATTGTATATATGTGCCATACCTTCTTTATCCGATCCTCTATGGGAGAACACTCTGGCTGTTTCCACATCTTGGCCACTGTGAATAATGCGTTATTTGTCACAGCTCTGTGTCTGGTGAGCAGTTCTGCCACAGTCGCTAAGACTCACTTATGCAACTACATCCATCTGTCTAGTCAGCTGGGTGCTGGCTGGGCTCACCTGCATAGCTGACCTGGCTGGGCCTCTCTCTCTCTCTGCTGAGCTTTCACCCTGGCCTTCTGCACAGCAAGAGGACCTCAGGGAAGAGATTCAAGAGGGCAAGTCCCCAGTGTGTGGACCTTCAGCAAAGCTTTGCCTCCTCTCTTTGCTGATGGCCCACCGGCCAAGGCCAATCCCATGGCCAAAGTCAGAATGAAGGTGAGAGAGGAGAGCACAAAAGTATGGACATCAGAGTATGACAGGTGTGGGCTAGTGCTGTAAAAACCTTCTGTGCAGCTCATGGCAGCACTGCTCCCATGGTGTCCCGTACCATAGTGCTTTTCTGAAAAATGTTCAAAGGCCTGCCTTAAGAAGGAGATTTCTCTGGTCAAGATTATGCACAATAGCTGTAAGGTGCTAATGTGCACCGGGCCCCAGTCCATGTGAGGAAAAGAGGAAGAGGACAAAATGCATTTTGAAAATGCGTTTGAAACTTCTTTTTCTTTGTGAAGCAGCTATTAACACCACAGAAAATGGGTTTTAAAATTCTGGCCTCGGGCATATGAACAATGTCTCCTGGCTCCTCCCACCATTCTGTTTCTCTCCCTCTGAATGCATTTTTGCTGAACTTGGATTTAGTCAGTGGAGTTTCAGGATTAAATGCTGATTTGTGGACACTGTGTATTTCCACGGTGACAGGGCGGGTGGCCCACCTAGGGGCAGACGGAGGCTGAAGGGTCTGCTGATCTGTGGACAGGAGTGTCTTGGCTCAGCCCTGGGGTGAGAAGACCTAAACCGGCTCCTCTAAGTCAGAACAAATGTTACTCCCCCAGGAGCTGTGGAGTCCCAGAGAACATTGCTCTGCCTTAGGAAACTAGTTCCCCTGAGTGTGTGTGTGTCAGACACTGAAGAAGAAGTGCCAGTGACATTCTGCCTGCTTCTCTGGGTTTACTTTTAAAATACGTCCTCCAACTTAGCATAGAATTATCATTTTCTTCTAAATATTCTTTAATTCATAATTAATTCCATTTTGAAAATGTAATGTATGCACAGTGCAAAGAGTAAAGCAATGTAAATATATTTACAGTGAAAATTAGTCAGTTTCCAGTCCCCAGTACTCCCCGGAAGCAGTCACCAATACCTCGTTCTGTTACATCTTTTCAGAGATAGCCTGTGTTTATCCAGGACTGTATTACAAATAGCACCATAATATATGCACTATGCTTCCCCTTTTAATTTAAGCTTTCTTTTTAACAATGTATTGGAGTTCATTCTATATAAATAGACAGATATTTAAGTAAAAGAGCATCTAGTATTTTCCACAGAATTTCCACGTGGACTGTTGCAATGACCTTGACTAAGGCACTGAGTTTCCTAGTTTTCAGATTCATGTCTTTTCATTTTTACTGGATTATTTTTAGGTCATAGATTTTGGCCAACTGCAAGTGGCCATTGTGTTTACATTATGTGTCCACTGTCTGGTATAGGTGGTCGAAGTGAGCGGAAGGAGCTGCCCTAGGTCCTAGAACAGGTGGCTGTTACCAAAGTGGTGGCAGAAAGATGGTGGCCTGGGTCCAAGGCCAGTCCTCGCACTCTACTCTATTTCTCTGATTCTGAGTTTCTTCTCTGGTAAAAATGGACATAATCACAGCAGCTTTGCCGGTAGTTATGATGATAAAATATGAAGCTATGTTTGGAAGTGCTTAATAATATTTAGATGCTATACAGTTATTATCCAACTCAAGTTAAATGCTGATAGAATTGCTATAATCAAGGGTCATTGCTTTTTAAAATATATAATGGATCTCTAAAGCACCAAGCTGATATCAAGAATGAGTGAAAATCTGAAAAAATAAGTCTGGTCAATTGACCACCCTTTGACACCTCTGCAATGATTTATCACTACCAAAGTTAGCTGACCAGGCCTTGCAGTCCAGCCCTGCACACACCTCCCATAATCCTCCCCTCCTCTTTATGTGCTTCAGCAGAACAGTCTTTTATTTCCTAAATATTTTCTGTGGCTCTGGTCCTTTGCCCAAATAATTCTCTCTTCCTAGAGGGTTCTTATTCATTGGCAAGCAGTCACCCTTCTACACTACACACACGTTCTCTGCACTCTGTCCTGCAGTCTGGATTGGATGCCCCTCTCTTCCAGGGAGCGTCAGAGCATGCGGCCTTCCGCAGTTTCAGCACTGATCCAAGAAGGGGCAGTGTTCAATTTCTTGCTTATGTTCCAAACGCTACCAAATTCACTAGGTATATGCAAAACACTTTTTGACTGAAGGGATACATGTATTCGTCAGTACACTTATAAGGAAGTCAGCAGTGTGCCAGACAGCACTCTGTGTGGCTGGGGTAAGAGTTTGTGGCAAAGCCTCCACAAAGACCCCATGGAGCAGGTAAAGGTCAGGGGACTGGTCATAGCTAAATGATAAAGTGCTTTCATTGAAGAAAAGAAAATCAAATGACCGTTCTTACTGCCAAGGAAGGGCAGTTATTTTATACTCTTCACTTGCAGACTTTTCCTAGGAGAGCTCCCCCTCGCTGTAAAGCCTGAGGAAGAATCCTGGGCACACTGGGTGGTGGTGAGTGTGGGAGGGAGAAAGCAGCTGGGAGGTGTTTGGGGTGACGGGGTTCAAACCCAGTCAGAGACTAGGGAGTGGACCAACCTAGCCCCCTGCTGTGGAATGAGGTGTGGTGCTGAAGAGGACAATAGGTTTGGGACAGTAAAGATGCACCATTATTCCCCAGGCAGTGTGTGTGTGTGTGTGTGTGTGTGAGATAAGTGCCGGGAGTCTGGAGGATCTTGAGAAGATCTGTGGTGTGTAATTCTGCCTGTCTGGTTTGCTAGCAGGAGAGAGATGGAGACATAGTGGGAAGAAATAACCATATCTAGTCAAATTCCATTGATCAATTTAGCATAAACCATTTAAAAGATCCCTATGATAAAACACCATTTTGATTAAAGATCAATACTGTTCTTTGTTATGGTCCTCTAAAAATTTCTTCTTCTTTATCCTTCACTCTCTGTGCCTCTTTATCTCTCTATCTGTGTATGCACGTGTGTGTGAGCATGTTTGTGCAAGGGTGTTTTAAGGCATTTCTAGATGTAAATATTCAGAAAAACTAAATTTTTTTTAGTGACAGGAAATCTCCAAAAGCTATTGGTTACTAAGTAGGGGTTATATGAAATTTAAGTGTCCATAAATATTTTTGAGATTTGTTTTCCTGAGTTTTAGACTAGAATATGTTGCTTTGCATGTATGTGAAAAAAGCCGATGGGAGAGCAGAGTCCATATTAGAGAACAGATTAACCACCATTGACCTTGTTAAAGTAGTTAAATGGTGAGATTGAAAACAACCATTATTGAACACACAATGAGATTTGTTTCTGGGTTTCCACCTTCACATTAAATCAGCGGAGCATTGCAGCCCCATAGAAAAGTGGCCATGGCCTCTGAATTACTAGGAAGCTTGCCTGAGTGAAGGCCAAGGGCTGTGCAGCCCCGTTTCCCTACAGACTAGGGTGGTGATGAGATCCTATCCTGAGGAAGGGCCTGCAGAAGGGTCAGAAAGATGATGGGGCTGGATCCCCAGCTTACGATGTTTCAACTAAAGAATTTGTGACTTTATGATGGTCAGAAAGTGATACTCATTCTGTAGAAACAGTGCTTCAAATTTTGAATTTTGATTTTTTCCCCTCTGGGTAGTGATATGCTATATGATGCCCTCTCAAGATGATGGGTCGAGACAGCAAACTGTAGCTCCCAGACAGCCACATGATCAGGAGGGTGAGAAACCGACACTCTAGCAGGGGTGTCCAACCTGCGTCTGAGGGCTGCATGCAGCCCAGGTTGGCTGTGAATGCAGCCCAACACAAATCATAAATTTACTTAAAATATTATGAGATTTTTTTGTGATTACCTGTCATAATGTATTTAATGGATGGCCCAAGACACTCTTCTTCCAGTGTGGCCCAGAGATGCCCAAAGGTGGGGCTCCTCTGCCAGCGTGCTGTACTGCCAGAGGTGTTTGTCGTGTTCTGTGCATGTTTAAGGTAGGCTAGGCTAAACTGTGATGTTCAGCAAGTTAGTGTATTAAATACACTTCCAACTTAGGATATTTCCAGTCTATGATGTGTTTATTCGGACGTAACCTCATCATAAATCAGGACGTAGCTGTACTCTGCTTTTTAGATCGAGCAAGTTGATACAACCATATTCCTCATGTGTGAAAAATTCTTGGAAGATCTCATGTCCCAGAGAGCCTAGGTGAGAGGCATTCATCTAGACTGGCACACAGGACCCTTCAGAGGGGGAAGCCACTGACTCTGACCTTCCTGGAAGACCACACAGCAAAGGTTAAGCACTGGGCTCTGGTACATGAATTTCGACTTTGTCATTTATTAGCTGTGGAAACATGGGCAATGTACTTAATTTCTCTTACTGTGTATTTTTCTACTTAAAATGTGTATGATAGCAATATTTATTGCTTGGTTGTCATGAGGATCAAATTGGGAAATTAATATATGCTTAGCATTTTAAAAACGCTCAGTAAATGTTGGCATCGACAGGAACAGATACGGAGAACAGACTGACAGAGGGGAGGGGCTACAGGGCTGGGTGAAAGGGTTAAGCAAGAAAAAAACAAAGTTTATAGGCACAGACAACAGTACGTGATTACCATAGGGAAAGGAGGGTGGGAGAGGTAGAAGAGGGTTTAGGGGGAATAAATGGTGATGGAAAAAGAAATGACTTGGGGTGGTGAACACTACAATATATAGATATTGTATTATAGAACTGTGCACCTGAAACTTAAATAATTTTATTAACCTATGTCACCCCAATAAATTTAATTAAAAAAGAGAAAATAATTAAAAATGTTAACATCATATTTAGTTTAGGCATCAGTTTCATAGTATATTATAGGTTTTTGTTTTATTTTTAAAAATAAAGTAATGCATTCACATGGTTTAAAGATTCAATTAGTTCTACAAGATTTATTATGAAAAATATTATAGTAGGTCTCTGCCTCCTGACTGCCACTGCCCCCAGAGGAAATCACTTTCAATTCGTTTTGCTTGTTTTTGTTTTTTTTTTTGTCTTTACCTCCCTATCTCTAAATCAGAGCTTCTCAAACAGTAAGCAGCAAATAGACTACAGGTGTGGGGAGATATCGATCCTTTCTGCCCTCAGGGAGGTCAGGTGGAACCTGGGGTGGCCTGAGCCCCTGTCTGGTTTCTTCCGATCTCAATCATTCTTTTTCATTTATTCCTGTCTGCCTTGTGTGTGCCATTTATTAATGTGTGTGTGTGTGTGTGTGTGTGTGTGTGTGTGTGAGTGATATCTTGAACAAGGTTGGAAAGCACTGATAAATGTCGTGCTACTTGTAGATGTTTCAGTGTGGGCTTTACCCATTGACTTCACACACAAATGCACACACACACATTTCCTGTTTCTCCCAACCTCCCAACATATTTCTCATAATTTTGGCTGCGTGAATGTTCAGTGTTTCTTGTATTATTAGTAAGTAAACCCTGAATCATAATTTCTTCTCCTTTGCTGTACAATTTTTTCTTTTTTTTTTTAGTGAATACTTATCTTGATTTTTTTCTTTGTTTAGTTTCCTGTGTATTTATCACTGATTTAGCCAAAATACTTTACTGATGGTCAGAATCTGCAAGTATCCTTTAAATTTTGTGTTCTAGAAAAAAGTCTCATCAAAATTGTGAGCATGTTCTTCTAACAGATTAGATAGTCTCCTACTCTTTGTGTTCAGCTATCACCCCCGGTTACCCTTCGTTATCCCGGGACTTTCCGTTTCCGATGTCGGATTGCCTCTGACTGCACCTACCTCTTCTCTGTTGATGACTTCCTTGTTTTACTGGAGCCATCACCCAGTATCTTTACCAGAAAAAAAGGGATACTAGGAAGTAATATTTTTAAAGACTATGGCAGGCCTTTGTATGTCTTTATTCTAGTGTCACCTTTGATTGAAAGTTTGGTTGGGTATAGAGTTTTAGGTTGCAAATCATTAGCCCTCAGATTTTAAATCTCTGGTTCATTGTCCTCTACCTTTCAGCTCTGTTATTGTGAAATCCAAAGCTATTTTTGATTTCTCACCTTCTGTATATGACTATTTCTCTCTGGAAATGTGTATAGTCTTTGAAATTTCAAAATGGTATAGTATTTGGTATGGGCCTGCCTTTACTCACTGTACCAAATGTTTGGCATCAGTTATCCTTCAGTTCTGAATATTTCTGATACAGTTTTTTACTGACAACTTATCTACCTTCCTTCCTTTGCATTAGCACTGTCTTTCTAGAACTCTTGCTATTGACATGGCAAAAGCTCTGCACTGATTTTTAAGTTTTCTTAGTGTTCTTTCCCATTTTCCATCTCCCAGGCATTTTGTTCTTTCTGGGAAATTTCCCTAATTTAATCTTGCAATCCTTTTTACTGACTTTTTTATTTCTGTTATTATATTTATTTCCAAGAACATTTAAAATTGTCAGAATATTTGTTGTTGAAAGTACATCCAGTTCTTATTTTATGAATGTGATATATTAATAATATTTTTGTTGATGTTTTTATTACATTTTTCCTATTATCTCTAAGTTGCCTTTTTTTCTTCACTTGCATTTAGGTCTGTATCTTTGATATTAGCATCTTTTTCTAATGGTTTGATTGTTTTTTAGAGCGATGCTCTTAAGGGATAATGTGAAATCCTGAGTGCTCTGGTGAAATGTGTTAACCAGAGTCTTAAAGTAGAGAGGTGATCTGAATGGGCCGCTTTGTGGGGGGGGAGTCTCCACGCCAGTGCCTTTGTATCTTCCTTCTAGGGCTAGTCAGTTTCCCAGGGACAATTTCCAGGCTTTTTCTTGCAGGATGTAGGTTTGATTTTCCGTGTGCTAGAATTCCAGTAATGAGAGACTGGGAATGGGGCAGTAGGTGGCTCTCAGCATTCAGCATATACATATGAGCATAATCTCACCAACTCCAGTAAGGCAGCTGCATCCTTCATTGTGGTTGTGTTTCTGTCCAGTGACGTTTTCTTCCCAGGTCCAGTTTCAATCTGGCGATGTCAGTGTTTTTAAGCAGATTTTCAAGGAATCCTTCACTTTATAGCCCTAACCTCACTTCCATAATTAGTGCTAACTAAGAGCTGTGTATTCCTGGATTTTGTGGGGTTTTCTGCCATAAATTTGGTCACCTTTTAAAAGTTGGCAATTTTCCTATTGCCAACTTAGAATTTATATTACTCAAGTTTCCTAAGTCATTTAATCCAATTTCTTATCAGATTTCAAAGTTTTGTTGCTTCATTTTTTTTTCTTATGGTTTTAGACCTTAAATATATTTTCTTCAGGTCATTTTCTTAGGTTTCAGGAAGGAGCAGAGTGCATGCATGCATGGTTCACTGCCTTCACCTGGAAACCCAGCACAGCCTTTGTCCTGTTATCTCTTTGATTTTCCTGTCCTCTCAGGTTGTAACGTCTTTCTGTTGACCTTTTTTCTCTTCAGTGAGTCCCGAACCTAGCCATGGCTACAACCTCAAGTCTTCTTTAATATCTCCATTCTACAGGGCCACTCTCTTTGCCCTTAAAGCATTTTGATTTCTATCTACTTAGTACCTGGATTTTCACATACCACTGCTACTGAATCTTCTACTACTAGTAATGGTAATAATAATAATAACTAATGTAAATTAATACTAACATTTACTAAATATTAAGCACTGTTATAACTGTATGCATATTTTCTCTTATCTCATCCTTACAACTCTTTTCATTAGACGTTATGGTCTCTATTGTACAGGTGGGAAAATTGAGTTACTTAGAAGCTACATGAGTTGACCTCGTAGTCACACAGCTCATAACTGGTAATGTAATAGGGTGCAGCCAAGAGGGGGGAGCCCAAATAGGGATTTGAAATGGGGTCCAGAACTCAAGGTATCCAGGAAATATTAGGATGTCCTCACCCCCCACCCCCACAGGTGTGAGCTGGGGGAAGGGACAAATGGAGCAGGGCCATTGAAAGCTGTTTCACATAGCAACAACTTTGCAGCTAACCTCTGCTGTGGTCATTTAACGTATCTATAACCTTTAACTGGTTACATAGATATGTTAAATAGCCATGGCCAGGCTTGGAGCCAGGGGAATGGAAGTAACATCCCCACTAAGACATAATTGGGGGCAGGTCCCCCGAGTTACAGCACCTGCTTGAGAGCTTGGAGAAGATTGGCTCCATAACATGGGGCCACACCTACCCAGACTCACGATGGCAGCCCAGTAAAGCTGGAAAGATGTGATAGTGCTGGCAAGTGTAGCCAATTGTGGGAGGGGTCGGAAATGGTGCTGCAGAGGAAGATTGGTGCGGGGATTTAAACCGAGACTCGGCAGTCCGTGGAGAGAGAACCACAGGTCGGTGGCAGTGCAGAGAAAGCATCACAGCCAGTGCAGGAGGGGAGAACCATTCAGTCTTTAGCAGAGTGGGGACTCCTGCAGCCCTGTGAGAGAGAATCAATAGGAGGCTTTAGGAGAGAACCACCACTCGGCTTTGGCATAGTGGCGACCCTCCTCCTCGCAGCCATTGCGGAGAGAGAACCACTCAGCTGTAGCAATAGAAAGGAGAGCCATGTGACTTTGCCAGAGTGGGGACCCCCGCAGCTTTAGAAGGGGGAACCACCACCCGGCATTAGTAGAGATCCCGGCAACACAACTGATGGTGCCAGGAACCAAGGGAGGCCTACCAGCTGAGATGAATTACTGGGAAGAACCAGGGGCTACCTGAGCCACGGACTGCTATTTCTTTTCCTGAGATACAGTACCCCAGACTGGGCAAAGGGGGGAAGGAAGGACTGTGTGTGTTTGTGGGTGTTTTAAGGGACTTTGGGATTTTGATGACAACATTAGGTCACTACTTTAAGTCCGTATAGCATTAAATAAGCATTTCCTTTCCTTTTCACAAATCTCTGGCATTGAGAGATGTTTTTTCTATAAGGCGGTGGATATAATGAACCTGGGGGGTTCCTTTTGGTAGTAGTATATCGTCCCAGGCCCCTCCCCCGCTTGTTGTTCTGTAACAGTAAGGCCAGATTTTCAAATGCAATGTCTGATTTGAGTGCTGGTGTTCTTAACTATTCATAACAGTTATAAGAAGAAAGTACTCGTATGTCTATTTCACAAATGAGGATAGATTGGTCAAAAGAGTTTATATAATCTTCTGTAAGTTGCTTTATGACTGGTAGAGGACAAAACCAGAGTTTTAAGATAAGTGCAGGAAGCTGCACGACCAAGCTACTTCATTACTAAGTATTGTCCTTTTCTAATTAGCAAAGCATTGTGTCTCACTGTGTCAGTTTTCCACTAAATTATTGATGAACTGATTAAATATGTGTCATGTGCTGCTTGCAGATGTAATATGTAATGGTAAAAATATATTTCTAGCATTTCAGCACTGACTGATAATTTGAGAACATTAAATCCATTGCCTTATCACCTGTAGGTGATACTGAAAAAAACTAAGTTGTCCCCATTTTCATTGCAAATTTACTAAAGAAGCTCTGTCCAAGCCCAAGCATCAGATGTGGTCTTGCTCATACGTAATAAAATACCTTTCAAGTGACTCATATTGTTAGCAACTTAAAAACAAACAACATTTTTTTCTAGAGTGTTCACTCAGTTTCACCGAAAATCACTTTACAAAATAAAATGTTTCTTACAAAGGAATTTTCTGTATGTCAGATATTTTTTCCATAATAAAATAGAGGTTTTTTTAGCTGCTGTATTTTGGCCCCAAAGCATGATAAAAATCACACAACGTAGCAAATTCACAAATAACTGCATTATTTAAAAGTGTGTGTATGTGTGTGTTTTCTGCTAAAGTATTCGTGACTCTTACAAAAAGATCGTGGTTATCAATGCAGCCTTGAAACCTAGAATGCCACAAGTCAGAATCAGGGTTGGTTCCCTCCTTGATCTGTGGAAGAGGGCCTGTGTTTTCTGTGCCGTCTCTCTCCTTAAACTCAGCGTTGAGTTTTATCTCAGTTCCAAGGTAAATATTCTTTAAAAGTCTAAATCTCTTAGCTGTTCCTTTAAAAGGTTTATCTTGTGCACGTATTGTTTGTTTATTTAGTAACCCTATGAAGCTATTGAAGTGTTTGTTTAGTGGTCTTTCTAAAATTTTTTATGGTGAGAGCCAACTAATCTACCATCACAGCGAATTGCTGTTTCTGGAAATCGCTACCCTTATTGATTGTATTTCCAAGTGAAAATTTCTCCAAAGTGCTCAAGTTTACATTTGTGTTAGATCTTCAAGCACCTTTTTTTTTTTTTTTTTTCAGAGAAAAGCAAGGGAGTTTTTCACACTAGATCTTATTCCCAAAGGAGAGTTTGGAAAACCAGTGAACCTGTGGATATTGGGAAGGGATTATGACTTCTATATTCACTCATTTCTCTCCCTTTTATTATTGAGATAAAAATAGAGAATTAAGGTGGCTTTACTCAGGCACTTAGGAGAAACTAGAAAAGTAATGAGAACAGGAGCAAAATATACAAAACTCACAGCAAATACGTCTTGTAAGAAATGTCAACAACGCAGAGGAAATGCAGTCTTTGGCTCCTCAGCCAATCTGAAGCCTTGGCAGTTTTATAGTTCAGGGCAAATGACCAGCGGACCCTGAGCTACACTTCCCTAGTTCACAGAGGGTCTGGCATGCTTTTGAGAAAAGGGAGTGTTCAGCTTCATCTTTGAGGCCAAAGATTAGAATCATAGAATGTTAGCACTCAGAGGGAATTCATAGATCATCTACTTTTTAGTTCAATCTCTTTGTTTCACAGTTGAGGTCGCTCTGAGGCCAAAAGAAAGGATATACATTTTCCAGACTCGTACAGTAAGATAATGGCAGGGCATTGATCAAAACCTACCCAAACCTTGATCCTGAGACTTACAATGTTAGCAATAACACGTTAAAATGCAACTCAAATCCAAGCTACTTAACTTGGCTGACCTTGTCTCCTGTCACTCTCCTCATTATTCCCTCTGCTCCTACCACATTGGCCTTCTTCTTGATCCTGGGACATACCAAGACATTTCCTGTCTCCAGATCTTGGCTCTTCTCTGGGCTTGGAATGCAGCCTCCTGCCCCTGCCCATCTTGTCTCATCATGGCGTTTTACTGTCAATCGGATCTGAGTCTCAGTCTAAATGCCGTCTCCTCAACGAGTCCTTCCCCGACTTAGGTGATACTAGCTCTACTCCCAGGATCTCTTTATCATATCCTTATATTTTATTTCTCAGCCTAGCACTCACCACAATCTGTTTTTGTTGTGGTTGTTCCCCTAATGCAATGATTTTCAACCCCTGTGTTGCAAGAATTTTTAAAACATGCAATACACTGACCTGTTTTCCCTTAGATCATCAAATAAAAAAATGATGATAGCCAGCACAACAATACCCACCCAGTGTGAATGAGTCCAAATTTTACATATTTTTTGTCAGACTGACAAAACTATATATATTTTTGGTGTAACTAGTTTATGTGTGCCATGAGATAAAAAAGGTTGATGATCACTACCTGTTCAAAGTGGCCACAACATTTTACACTCCCATCTGTAATGTGTGAACTTCTCTGGCACTCATTGTTACCTGACTTCTTTTAGCCATCCTAGTGGGCAGGAAGTGGCATTGCATTGTAGTTATTGTTTGCATTTTCCTAGTAACTGATGATGTTGAGCATCATTTCAGAAGCTTTTTGGCCACTTGTACATCTTCCTTGGAGAAATGGCTATTCAAATCCTTTGCCCACTTTTAAAAATAGATGATTTATTTTTATATTATGGAGTTTAAGAGTTCTTCATATATTCTCAGTACAAATATCTTACCATATGTAAGGTGTGCAGATGTTTTCTCTCATTCTGTGGCTTGTTTTTTCTGGTTCTCGGTCATGTATTTTGTAGCACACAAGTTTTAAATTTTATGTAGCTCAATTTGTCCAATTTTTCTTTGTGACTTTGGTGTCACACTTAAGAAATCCTTGCCTAACCCAAGGTCACATAGAGTTAGTTCTATAATTAATTGTAAGTGTTTTATAGCTATACTCCTGAAATTCAGATCTCTACTCCATTTTCAGCTATGAACCTTATTACTAACAGGTTTGGATATACATGTGCCATTTTGCTTTATTTTTTTCTCTATAAACTTCATGTTTTTTGTTATTGTTTCTCTGACTTCCAGTGCTTTCATATTTTTATTAAGTGACTATGTTATAGTAAAACACTTTAATACCTTTGATGATTGTAATTATATGTTGAATTCTTTTTTTCAGTGGTTGCTCTAGAACTTACGATACATATCTATCAGAATATATTAGGTTTCTGCACTTAGGTCAAATAAAACATAGAAAATTTACTCCTATATAATACCATTCTTCCCACCTTTAAAAACTATTACTGTTATACATATCAATATATATTACAAATACAACAATATTTTTATAATTACTACTTTATATAATGTCATATTTTTAAATAAATTGAGAGAAATATAGCTGGTATATATTTATAGAGTATGTTATGTCTATCTTATTTACCCTTTCTAGTTCTCTTCAATTCTTTCTGTGATTTGACTTATCATCTGGTATAATTTCCTAATGCCAATATAGCCT
>PVIA01013763.1:0-30369 GCA_004024845.1 Tonatia bakeri
CTGCCCCCCCCAGTTACATCTTGGTGGGGAAGTTACTTCCACCCTCCTGGCTCAGAGCATGGCCATAGCTATTTAACATATCTATGTAGCCAGTCAAAGGTTATAGATATGTTAAATGACCACACCCCAGAGGTTGGCTGCAGAGCTGTTGCTATGCAAAACAGCTCTCAATGGGCCTGCTCCATTTGTCTCCTTCCTCTACCCACACCTGGGGGTGGGGGAAGGACATCCTAGTATTTTCTGAACACCTTGAGTTCTGGACCCCATTTTAAATGTCCATTTGGGGTACCCCCCCCTTGGCCGCACCCTGTAACAGTATCTCATTATGGTTTTAATTTACATCTCTCTGATAGCTAGCCATATTGAACATCTTTTCATGTGTCTCTGAATCCTCTATGTGTCCTCCTTGGAGAAGTGTCTGTTCAAGTCTTTTGCCCAGTTTTTAATTCAGTTCCTTGTCTTCTTAGAGTGGAGTCGTGTAAGTTCTTTATATATTTTGAAGATTAAACCCTCTCTGAGGTATCGTTGGCAAATATGTTTTCCAATACAGTTGGTTCCCTTTTTATTTTAATACTGTTCTCTTCAGCTGTGCAGACTTTTTATTCTGATGAGATCCCATTTGTTTATTCTTCCCTTTATGTCCCTTGCTCTAGGGGACATATCAATGAAAAGTTTCTACGTGAAATATCTGAGATTTTCCTGCCTATGTTCTCCTCTAGGACTTTAATGGTGACATGGCTTATATTTAAGTCTTTTATCCACCTTGAATTTATTTTTGTGTATGGTGTAACTTGGTGCTCAATTTTCTTTTTTTTTTTCACGTAGCTGTCCAGTTCTCCCAACACCATTTGTTGAAGAGACTGTTTTTACCCCATTTTAAGTTGCTGCCCCCTTTGTCAAATATTAATTGACCTTAGAGACTTGGGCTTATTTCTGGGCTCTGTGTTCTGTTCCATTGGCCCATATGTCTCTTCTTATGCCAGTACCAGGCTGTTTTCATTACAGTGGCCTTGTAATGCAGTTTGATATCAGGTATTGTGATCCCTCCTACTTTGCTTTTCTTTCTCTAAATTCCAGCAGCTATTCAGGGTCATTTATGGTTCAATATAAATTTTGAAGTGTTCGTTCTATGTCTGTGAAATATGCCATTGGTACTTTTATAGGTATTGCATTGAATCTGTAAATTGCTTTAGGTAGTATGGACATTTTCATAACGTTAATCCTTCCAATCCATGAACACGGTATATGCTTCCATTTGTTTGTGTCTTCCTTAATTTCTTTCTTCAGTGTTGTGTAGTTTTCTGTATACAGGTCTTTTACTTCCTTGGTTAGATTTATTACTGGGTATTTTATTTTTCTTTTCGCTATTTTGAATGGGATTTTTTTCTTGATTTCTGCTTCTGTTGTTTCATTGTTGGTATACAGAAATGCCTTTCATTTCTGGATATTGACTTTGTATCCCACTGTTTTGCCAAATTCGTTTATTAGGTCAAGCAGTTTTTTGGTAGAGTCGATAGGATTTTCTATGTACACTATCATGTCATCTGCAAACAATGACAGTTTTGTTTCCTCCTTTCCAATTTGGATGCCTTTTATTTCCTTTTCTTGTCTGATCACTGTGGCTAAAACTTCCAATACTATATTGAATAAAAGTGATGAAAGTGGAAACCTTGTCTAGTTCCTGATCTTAGTGGAAAAGCTCTAAGTTTTTGCCCACTGAGTATGATGTTAGCTGCAGATCTCTCATACATGGCCTTTATTATAATAGTTGAGGAATGCTGACTTTATTTCCATTTTCTGTTTTTATCATAAATGGGTGCTCTAACTTATCAAATGCTTTTTCTGCACCTATTGATATGATCATGTGATTTTTGTCTTTGCTTTTGTTTATGTGATGTAGTACACTCACTGATTTGCTAATATTGAACCATCCTTGCATCCCTAAGATGAATCCCACTTGGTCATGGTGGATGATCTTTTTAATGTATTGTTGGATGCGGTTTGCCAGTGTTTTGTTGAGGATTTTAGCATCTATGTTAATCAGTGATATTGGCCTGAAGTTTTCTTTCATTGTTGTGTCTTTATCTGATTTTGGAATTAGGATGATGCTGCCTTCATAAAAAGAATTTGTGAGTCTTTCATCATTCTGGAATTTGGGGAATAGTCTGTGAAGGATAGGGGTTAGCTCTTCTTTAAATCCTTTGTAGAATTCTCCTGTGAAACCATCTGGTCCAGGGCTTTTGTGTGTCGGGAGTTTTTTGATTAGTGCTTCAATTTCATCTGCTGGTATTGGTCTGTTCAGGCTTTCAGCTTCTTCTCTATTGAGTTTTGGAAGACTATATTTTTATAGAAATTTGTCCATATCACCTAGGTTTTCAAATTTCTTTCATACAGTTCTTCATAGTAATTTCTTATAATCCTTTTATTTCTGTGGTGTCAGTTGTAATCTCTCCTCTTTCATTTTTGATTGTGTTTATTTGGATCCTTTCTCTTTTTTTCTTGATGAGTCTGCTTAAAGGCTTGTCAATTTTGTTTATCTTTTCAAAGAACCAGCTCCTGAATTCATTGATCCTTAGGATTGTGCTTTTAGTCTCTATGTCATTTAATTCTGCTCTGATCTTGGTTATTTCCTTCCTTCTGCTTGCGCTGGGTTGTCTTTGTTGTTGTTCCTCGAGTTCTTGTAGATGTAGGGTTAAGTTGTTTGTTTGCAATGTTTCTATCTTTTTTAGGTGGGCCTGTATCTCTATGAACTTCCCTCTCAGGACTACCTTGGCTGTGTTCCATAAGTTTTGGGTTGTTGTGAGTCCATTTTCATTTGTTTCCAGAAACTTTTTGATTTCTTCCTTTATTTCATTCTTGCCCCATTCATTATTTAATAGCATGCTCTTCAATCTCCATGATTTTGAGTGTTTCAGGTTTCTTCCCTTGGGGTTGTTTTCTAATTTCAGTCCTTTGTGGTCAGAGAAAATGCTTGGTATAATTTCAATTTTCTTGAATTTGTTGAGGCTTGCTTTGTGTCCTATCATGTGGTCTATCTTTGAAAATGTTCCATGTGCATTTATAAAGAATGTGTATTTTCCTTCTTTGGGATGAAGGTCTCTATATATATCAGCTAAGTCCATTTCCTCTAGGACATTATTCAATGCCACAATATCATTGTTGATATTTTGTTTGGAAGATCTGTCCATTTTTGACAGTGGGATGTTAAAATCCCCCACTAAAATTGTGTTGCTGTCAATATCTTCTTTGAAGTCCTCTAAGATTTTCTTTATGTATTTGGGTGCTACTATGTTGGGTGCATATATACAATGTTTAAGTCTTCTTGGTGGATTCTTTTCTTGAGTATTATGAAATGACTTTCTGGGTCTCTTTATATGGCCCTTTTTTTGAAGTCTATTTTGTCTGAAATGAGTATTGCTACCCCACCTTTTTTTCCCTGTCCATTTGCTTGGAAAATTTGTTTCCTGCCCTTCACTTTTAGCCTGTGTATATCTTTTGTCCTGAGGTGAGTCTCTTTTAGGCAACATATGTGTGGGCCATGCTTTCTTATCCATTCATCTATTCTATATATTTTCATTACAGCATTTAATCCTTTCACGTTTAAGGTTATTACTGATAGGTACTTATTCATTGCCATTTTTGTACCTGTGTTCCTCTCTCTCTCTCTCTCTCTCTCTCTCTCTCTCTCTGTCTTCCTTCTTTTCCTCAAAGCAGGCCCTTTAGCATCTCTTGCAGAGTTGGTTTGGTGGAGGTGTAATCTTTTAGACTTCTTTTATCTGGGAAGCTTATTTAGCCTTCTATCTTGATTGAGAGCCTTGCTGGGTAAAGTAGCCTTGGTTGGAGACCTCTGGTTGTCATTACTTGGAATATTTCTTGCCATTCTCTTCTGGCTTGGAGTGTTTCCATTGAGAAGTCAGCTGCTCACCTGATCAGCACTCCCTTGTATGTTACTTCCTGTTTCTCCCTTGCTCCTTTTAAGATTCTCTCTTTGTCTTGGTATTTTGCCATTTTAATTATGATATGTCTTGAAGTGACCCTCTTTGAGTTCCTCTTGATTGGAAATTTCTGTGTTTCCTGGATTTGTGTGACTTTTTCTCTCATCAAATTAGGAAAGTTTTCCATCATTACTTTTTCAAATAGGTCTATCCCCTGTTCTTCTTCTTCTGGTATCCCTATTATATAGATGTTATTACATTTCATATTGTCTTGCATTTCTCTTAATCCCGCTTCATTCCTTTTGAGCCTCTTCTCCTTTTGTTGCTCCTTCTGGGTGATTTCTTCTACTTTGTCCTCTAGCTTGCTGATCCAATTTTCTGGTTCAACAGTCGTGCTTTTGATTCCTTCTACTATGTTCTTCAGTTCAGAAATTGTATTATTCATTTTCTCTTGGTCCTTGCCCATAGTTTCTATTTCCTTTTTCATGTTGATATAGTTTGCAGCGAGCTCATTGTAGCTTCCCTGTAGTTTCTGGTAGTTCATTGTGAGCTCATTGAGCTTCCTGATAACCATTGCTTTGAACTCAATATCTGATAGTTGAGTTTCCTCTATTTTGTTTAGCATTCTTTGTGAGGCTTCCTCCTTTCCTTTCATTTGGGGATTGTTTCTTTGTCTTCCCATTTTTTGTGAGACTCCTCTTGTTAGCCTCAGCTTCTTAAATTGATCTGTTCTGACTCCCTGGGTTTGTGGTGTGAACTTCTGTTGTAGAATACCACTGAGATTCAGTGGTGCAGTTTCCTTGATCTCCTGAGCTCACTGGTCTTGGGCTGTCATTTAAGTAGGCTCTGTGCTTGTCTTTGGGTTTTGATTGTTGTTGGATCTTCTTTTGGTGGTTCCTTCCCACCAGCTGGTTAACTGAGGGTCACTCTGTCCACCACCTCTTGTATTTTGTTGTGCTGGTGAGGGCAGGTTGTGTTGAAGCTGGTTCTTCCATTTGTATAAGGTTTTAAGGATTCTCTCTTACTCTTGTTCAGTTGTTTGTACTGGGTACTGTCTCTACTGTTTAGTTGCACTTCCAGATAGGTCCTGGATTGAGATTTGTGTGATTTCCACTCCCTCCTTCACCTTCTTTTGTTGTTATCTGTTAGTTCCTTTGTTGTTGGGTTTCCTCTTCCAGTGGGTATCCTGGTGTTCACTGCTTCTACCTACACTTCTTTGTGATCTGCTGGAGGGGGAAGGCAAAATGGTTTAAGACAGCAAGAGAGACAGCTATGATATTTATAGTAGCAGCCAGAAGAGAAGAGATAGGAGATTTTTGGCTATGTAGAGTATTAACTGTGATTTTCCACCCTGCCAGCTGATTTTTAGAAAGGATGGAAAGCAGGTAAGACTCTTGTTGTGGAAGGAAGGATTGTGTGTTGGATCTAGAAAGCAGCAAGGTCAGATTCTGAGGTAAGGTGAGAGTAAAGGATAGTAAATAGATGTAGCGTGTGAGAGAATAGAGTCAACCACCACAGAAATAGAGTTCAGGAAATTTTGAAGTGGGCTAAGATCTGGGAGGGGTGTTGTGAAATATTTACAATTGCGTGGAACAGCAATTTTTTATTTACCATAATATTAGGGCAACAATCATATGACAGAATCTATGAGATCTAGATAACAAAATCAGGGAGTATAGAACCTTAAGTAGTGTGCTAACGGGACACAGGTGAGGTAAAGGACAGTAAATTAGCAATACATAATAAAAGAGATATCAGGGGAAACCTGTCAGGTGATACAATATACCAGCCTAGCAAAGCATACTATACAGAAAAAAAGAGGAATGCAAAAATACTATTTAAAAAAAGACGTAAGAATAATGGAAAAATAATAATAATACAAATATGCAATAACTTGCAGTTTCTCTAATAGCAGAGTGAAATTGTCTCACTGTCACAGCTGTTGTGATTCCCCTTCTTTGGGTTCAACTCTGGTCCTCTCACAGATTCAGGTGTTTTTCTCACTTGTAGGTATTTAAAAAATAAAAAAAAAAGGCAGATGAAGGAAGGAAGAAGAGATAAAATTGGAGGAAAGAAAGGAGGAAGGAATAAAACAAGAAAGCAGGAAAGAGAGGAAAAAGTAATTAAAAGAGAATAAAAATAATAAAAATTAAAAAATTAAGAATTGTTTTAAAAATAGAATAAAATGAAAAAGTCTCTTGGTTTCAAAGAGGCCAGACCGGTTTTTCTGGTTTTGCTGGCTGCGGCAGGCTGAGGGGTGATTGGTATGGCTTTTCTTCCTTTGGAATCTGTGCTCGGTCAGTGGCGCGCACTGTCTGGGGAGCCATCGTGGCTTCTGCGCCCTGCACCTTGGGTGTGGGAATCAGGTCTTTCTGCAGGGTTACTGCTGTGGACTGAGGTGCGGCGATGTACTCCCAGGTGCAGGAGTGTGCCCACGCCCTCGGCCAACCGCCTCACCCTTCCCAGCACTATGTGGGTGCGCAGGTCTTCAGCACAAGTACAGCCTTCCTTGCAACCTCGGAATCGCTGCCCGGCTGGGTGGCAGGGAGGCTGGCGATTGCTGTAGGAGAATTCCCCCTAAAGTGTGTCTTTTCACTCCTTCCTCTTGAGAAATTCCTCCTATTCAAGCCTGCGGCTCCACACCATGGCCTAGCTTCTCCCGCAGCCCAACTCTCCAGCCAGACCGGTGACCGTGGGGGGTCAGTGCCCATTGTGCGACCCAACCCTGCCGGTGTCCTGGGTTCCTCTTGGTACCACTCAGACCCTATTTGGCTGCGGAGGGAGCAGTTGTCTGGGCTCTCTCCCAAGGACGCTGTGGCAAACCCGGCAACAGGCGCTGGGCCTGGGGCTGCAGTCCCCTGACCCTGTGCTGGTCCCTGGGACCCTACCGTGTTGCAGAACTGCTCTCACCAACTGGTTTTCAGTTCCTCCACAATCCTTGGTCCCCTATTTTCGCATATGCTGAGGTGTGTTGGTTGCTTGCTCTTCCACTCCGTAGACTGGCCAGGATTCTCTCCCCTGTGCAGAGGGAAGCCAAATCTGCTCCTTCCTACTCCGATGCCATTTTCTTCCCCCTCAAACCCTTTTTATTCCCATTCCCACACCTACATTTCCAACATGTTTTGGGCTGTTGTAGACAGGCCATGTTACTGTAGTGGAAAAGGCTTTTAAAGAAAAGGCTGTGCATAAAGGTGACTCACTGACAACCAATTAGGAGGCTTCTGCTGGAAGTCTGCCCTACACTGACAGCAAAGCTGCAAATCCAGAGTAATCTGGCCAGATTGAACCATTTCACTAGGGACTTTCAAAACAAGCTTTGGGTGGTGGTAGGGGGGGACCCAAATTGTAGAAAGTTAAATTGGTTAGTTTTTGTTTTGTTTTAAGTAGAAAAGAAGAGGCAGTGAAAAGGGATTTCATGATTTCTTACCTTTGCTTCCATCATTCTCTTTCTAGATGGAATATTTATTTGCTCTTATAAAGAAACACCACTTCTCCATGATGCCTCCCTCCACATATAGACATAGCCTCATTTAGGACTTCTTCATATGGTGAGAGGTGAATACCTACTTTGAACACATGCTTATTTTATGGGTGGTAGTGTCAAGAATTAGTCATAGAATGCCTTCTGATTAAGGTTGATTGTCTTCTCTATATTATAAATCATAATCCCATGACATTTATCACAGTCATCACTCTACACCTGGAGCAGAGAAAGATATTTGAGAGAGGCCAAGTAACTCTTTCAGAATAGGGAAACCTTTTTCCTCAATAATAGAAATACTATTAAAGGAGCTATTTCCAGCATGGGCAAAAGGAAAAAAAATATGATGGTGATGATAATGATTATGATGGTGATGTTGATGATGATGATAGTAATGATGATGGTGATGGCATTAACAATGATAATTATATCCTTACCTTTCTAGCCCCCATATATTCAGGAAGGAATTTCTTTAGAGAAAGTCCTTTAGAGATGGAACTTCATATCAATTTTTCTCATTTATTTTCTTATCATGGCAGAAAGGACAAGAATTTTACGTAGAGTAAAAGGAAAGGACTGATCACTGTCAAAATTGAACTGACTGCCCGAGACCCCTCCTAGCCCACTAAATGTTGGAAGTGGTCAATATCTCAGCAAACCTATAACCTTTACACACACATTGAAAAAGCTGTCTCATCTAGACAATAGTTGACAAAGATCATCCTCCTGATTCAGACCCACATAATAGTTTTTCCAAGCAGCCCAATCTATATATATCTTAAAATCCCTTAGAGATAATCATTAATAAGTTAACAATGTCTTCAATTTACTAAGTATAGTTGAAGTGGATTTGTCTTTTTTCCTATTAGGTGCTATGTTTATTAGCATCTTGAAGGTCCTTGAGAACGCAATGTAAATAGTTTGCTGTACTAATTGTATAAAGATAATGTGGCAAGCTATTCATTCAGTCAGAAAGGTGAACAGTCTAAATTATTCTCTCAGGAACAGGTTGGGTTTTCCCTGATCCAGCTATTCTCTCTCTAAGAGATTTACAAGATATCAGGTGGAAGTGGGAGTCTAGTCTCTTTCAACAGAAAAATCAGCTAGTCTTTGTTCATACTGTCTCCTCAGGCAAACGTTTCTTTTTTCCTTTTCTCCATTCTGGAAATAGCTAGTCTAAACTCAGGCCTGATCTACTTCAAGAAACCTTTCTTAGTCACTACTGTATTATGTATATTCTATCATAATATTTATCACACCATGTAGTTGATGTCTCTGACTGATGCCCTCTACATTGTGAGCTCCAAAACTTAGGATTGCACATACCCCCTCCCGAGGTTCCTGGCTTAATGAGAAAAAAAATATTGAACAAAGCCATGAATATATGACCTAACCCATGTAGAGATCAGAGTTCACAATGTTGGACTTATTTATATAATTTGCCAACTCAAAATGAGAATACTAACTATTGGGTTGACCAAAAAGTTTGTTTGATTTTTTTCTGTAAAATGGCTCTAATAGCTCTTCTTGTCTTTAACTTCATTAGAAACAGTTTTGTTAGATTATATTGTGACAGCTGTCATACCACCATGCATTAAAAATATATCAAAATTAGTAAATTTTTCTGTACAATTTTAATATTGAAGATGGAGTAAATATGTAACATTTTGGCATATTATGCTTTATTATTTTAAGAAAGGCAAAAATACCATTGAAATGCAAAAATAAAGATTTGTGCAAGTGTGTGGAGAAAGTGTTATGATTGATGGTGCATGTGAAAAGTGGTTTGAGAAGTTTCGTGCTAGAAACCTAAGTGCCCATCAGTAAATGAATGGATCAAAAAACTATGAAACATTTACATAATGGAATACTACACAGCAGAAATAAAGAAGGCGGCCCTACCCCTTACAATAGCATGGATGGAACTGGAGAGCAATATACTAAGTGAAATAAGCCAGGTGGTGAGGGACAAATAACAATATGACATCACCTTTAACTGGAACCTAATCAACAAAACAAGCAAGCAAGCAAAATATAACCAGAAACATTGAAATTAAGAACAATCTGACAGTAACCAGAGGGGAGGTGGGAGGGCATAATGTGAGGAAAAGGAAGAGGGTTTTCAGAAACAACTATAAAGGCCACCTGGACAAAACCAAGGGTGGGTGGAAGCAGGGGAGGGAGGTGGGGTTAGCTGGGATTGGGGGAGTGAGGGGACAGGTAAATGCAGACAACTGTAATTGAACAGCAATAAAAAAAGAAGTTATGTGGTAGAGATTTCTCAGTGGACAATGCTCCACAATCAGACCAGTTGAAGTTGATAGCAATCAAATTGAGACATTGATTGAAAATAATCAGTGTTATTATTAAGTGGGAGATAGCTGACATACTGAAAATATCAAAACCAATAAAGTTATTGATGAAAATGAAAAATGTGTCTTTTATGGAAAAAACTAAATGGACCTTTTGGCCAACCCAATACTATGTAGCAAATGCTTCTTTTGTGTCAGGTGCTTTATGTACATTATGTCACATGCCTTCTCCCCCCAACAAGATGAGATGGTGTTATTAGTGCCATATTATGAGAAGCTTAGGAGAAGGGATAAGTGACTTATCAAAGGGAAATGGTGGAGACAATGTTTCAAACCTAGCTCTGGCAGACTCCAAGCACATTGCTTTTTTATCCATTGAACCTCAGCATTTTTTTCAAAATTGTTCATTCCTAAATGGTCCATTGATACAGAGCAGACACTTTAACAAGCAGGACATTGTCACACATTGTAGTTTGGTATTATGGGGAATTCTCATTATGTATTATAATTATCCGAAGATGAAACTGCTGCAGTAAGGCAAAGGGGCTCAAAGTATTTTTGAAAATTGCTTGGTGAAGAACAGATAGAAGAATAAAACGCAACACATATTATCACATTTAATAGTCACAATAATTCTGTGACATAGGTGCTATTATAACTCCCAATTTAGAGATGAGAAAACAGAGGTTAGGAAAATTCAAGATGACAGAAATTATAAGAACACTTTATATTAATGTCTCAGGTTACGTTTTGCTTGCTTGTTTGTTTTGTTGATTAAGTTCCACTTATAGGTGAGATCATATGGTATTTGTCTTTCACCACCTGGCTTATTTCACTTAGCATAATGCTCTCCAGGTCCAAACTGATTGTAACCACAGAGGAGGAGGGAGAAGGATAATGGAGGAAAATAGGGGAAGGGTCATCAAGTAACATGTAAAAAGGACACATGGACAAATCCAAAGGGGGTAAGACTGAGGGCAGAAAGCAGGGATGGGTGGGGCAGAGAGGAGTGGTGGTGGGGAAATGGAAACAACTGTGCTTGAGCAACAATATAAATAAATAAATAAATAAATAAATAAATAAAAGAATACTTTATATTTTTTATTTTCCCAATTCATTTTATAAACATTAAAAGATCAGAGAAGGGAGCTATTTTTATTAAAGTCACACAGCTACCAAGTATCAGGATCAAGACCTTAACCCTTCTAACTAAATCTAGTGCCTACCAACTATTTCAAGCTCCTTTCCTCTCCACCATAATCTAATCCCTCTACCCCAAATATGTCCCTTTACTCTTTATCTCCAATTTATCTGTAGAATGTTATTTAATATTTTTAGCTTATATTCATTCATTTATTCAAATAGCATTTATTGAGTGTCAGGACTGTGATAGGCAGTGGAGCCTAGAATAAGGAATAAAATAGACAAGACAAAAGTCTAGTTCTGTTAGCACATAAAGTCTACTGAGCAGCACAGGCATTACAGAAATGATCAACAGATAAATAACTACCAATTATGAATGCATTTAAGGAATATTAAAGAGTATATAAGTATATACCAATGGGAATAATTTGGTTTTATATGTTCAGAAAGGGCCTTTCAGAGGAAATGAATATTAAGCATAGATTAGAAATAAGTAAAAGTTGTTCAATCAGAGTTTAATATTACCACTTTGAGCTTTAATGTTTTGAGGTTTAATTCATTTGATCAAATATAGTTTTTATCCAATTAAATATTTTTATGTGACAGAAGTCATTTCATTTTTAGCCATCTAGTATCAGGTCATGAGCAATCAGATGCTTCAGAAAAGTATTCTGATGGTGATTATGGAAAAGAGTCAGTCTCAAAGAGCACAGGGGAATGATTATCTCAAACACCGATTAGTTAGCTTTACCTAAAAAATTATTAGCAAATAGTTTACAAAGTGCTTTCAAGTAAGGTCATGATTTGAACAGAGGCACTGAAGTCCTCATTCACAGCTTACAACTAAAATTACCAAAATGCTCTTCAATATCATTTTATGTTACTTCCATAAAGATGTGAATAAAACAAAAAAAATCCCTAAAACTAAATAAGGATACTTTTCTTGACTAACAAGAAAATGTGCCAATGTATATACCAGCTGGGAAAATGATAACAATATCTTTGAGATCACTGTCAGTGAGTTAAGTATTAAAAGATTGACAGCAATTTTAATAACTTTTCACAAACATAATGACATAAACATTGTCATTAAAATTATTCCAAGATTATAAGTTACATTTCATAGGTGGTAAGACCAATCTTTTCAAGGTAAAATATTTAAGGAGAGCTCTGCACAAATAAACTAGTCAAGGATACAATTTTATGGTGACAAGATACAAATTAATCATTGATTTAACTTTAGTTAGTCCTTATCACACTCAGCTAGCACATTTTTATTTCTTGTACCTGATTTATAAATATAATCTAGCTAGTCTTTATTTTTATAACAAGAATGATATGTGGCCCACCTCTTAGCATTCTTAAGAACCATTTTGCCACAACCTTATAAAAAATAAGAAAGAGAAATAATACAGTGCATACAAAAAAGCAAATGCTCCTGAAACATTTGAAATATAACAAAATAAAAATTAAAACCAATTAAACTGTCAAAAATACAACACTTTAGTAACATCAGTCTGTTGGTGGGATTATGAGAAAGCAGACACTCTTATACATGGTTAATAAGATTGCAAGATGATACACCTTTTATAGAAGGAAATTTGGTAATATTTAGGAAAATTACACATATATTTACTGTTTGACACAGCAATCCCACCTCTAGGAGTCTATCCCAAAGATATATCATAAAAATATATAAGATGATATATGCTGAAAGCTATTCAATGAAGGACTACAGTTGACTCTTAAACAACATATGAGTTAGGGGCACTGACCCACACAGTCAAAAATCCAAAAATTTTGACTCCTCCCAAATTTAAGTTGTCCCTTAGTATTCATAGGAAATTAGTTTTAAGACTCTTGTAGATACCATAATCTTAGAGTTTAGGTCCCCATTATAAATGGTATATATCAGTAAGCCCTCCACCCCATATCTCTACATAGACTGCCAACAGTGGTTGGAAAACTACAGGAATTTATTGAAAAAAAATCCACATATAAGTGGAATTCATGAAGTTCAAACCCATGTTGGTCAAGGGTTAGCTGTATTTTTTATAACAAAAGACAGGATATACCTCAAATGTGTATTAGTAAAGAACTATTTTAATGAACCTGAACATCCACGCAATGGAGTATCTGCACCCATAAGAGAAAAGTGAAGCAGAACCTCTTATGATACTATGAAGCAATCTCAAGAATATATTGTTTTGTAAAAGCGGTGGGGTACAGAACTGTATGTTATATTATGTTTATATAAGAAAGTTAGAAAAGTTTTAAATTATAGACCACGATATTTATATATTTAAAAAAAACAATGGAAAAATAAGCCCAAAATCATTTTTAAACATGTTTATCTGTAACAGGGAGAGAAAGAACAGAATGGCAGGAAGAGGAAGAGAAACTAGATATGTCTTTTAATATGACTTCCTTTTTTACATTGGAAACATGTAAATGTTTTCAATAACTAAAACAAAATTAAATAAAAAATGTTAAGGAAGAAAATAATCAGACAATAAAGAGAAATGAAAGGCATTGGAATTGGAAAGGAAGAAGTAAAACTATCACTGTTTGCATATGATATAATAGTGTACATAGAAAACCCTATAGACTCAATCAAGAAAAAGCTCGACCTGATAAGTGAATTTGGCAAAGTAGCAGGTTCAAAGTCAATATTCAGAATTCAAAGGAATTTTTATACACCAATAATGAAGAATCAGAAATCAGGAAGAAAATCCCATTTGCTGTAGAAACAACAACAAAAAAGCAGCTAGGAATAAACCTAACCAAGGACGTGAAAAAACTGTACTCAGAAAACTACACAACTATGAAGAAAGAAATTAAGGAAGACACAAAAAAATGGAAGTATATACTATGTTCATGGATTGGAAGAATTAGCATCATCAAAATGTCCATATTACCAAAAGCAATTTATAAACTCAACACAATCCCTATTAAATTACCAATGACATATTTCATAGTTATAGAACAAACATTTCAACAATTTATATGGAACCATAAATGAATAGCTGCAGCAATTTTGAGAAAGAAGAACAAATAGAAGGGACCATCATACTTGACATCAAACTATATTAAAAGGCAACAATAATTAAAACAGTCTGGTATTGACATAAGAACAGACACATAGATCAATGGAACAGAATAGAGAGCCCAGAAATAAACCCAAGTCTCTATGGTCAATTAATATTCAACAAAGTGGGCAGAAGCATAAAATAGAGTAAAAATAGCCTCTTCAACAAACGGTGTTGGTACATCTGGACAGCTATATGCAAAAACTTGAAACTCGACCACCAACTTACACCATACACAAAAATGAATTCAAGGTGGATAAAAGACTTAAATATCAGTTGCGATACCATAAGAATCTTAGAGGAAAATATAGGCAGGAAAATCACAAATACTTCACGCAGCAGTATTTTCAACAATGTGTCCCTCAGCACAGGGGAATAAAGGAAAGAATAAACAAATGTGACTTCATCAAAATAAAAAACTTCTGCCTTGGCTGTTGTGGCTCAGTGGATTGAGCATTGCCCTATAAACCAAAGGGTTGCTGGTTCAATTCCCAGTCAGGGCACATGCTTGGGTTGTGATCCAGGTCCACAGTTGGAGTCATGAAAGAGGCATCCATACATTAATGTCTTTTGCCCTCTTTTTCTTCCTCCTTTCCCATTTCTCTAAAAATAAATAATAAAATCTTTAAAAAAAAACTTCTGCAGGGCTAAAGAAAACACTAGTAAAGCAAAATGGGAACCAACTATATGGCAAAATATATTTGCCAATGATGTCTTGGACAAGGGTTTGATCTTCAAATATATAAAGAACTCACACAACTCCACAGCAGGAGGAAAAACAATCTAATTAAAAAATAGGCAAAGGACATGAGCAGACACTTCTCCAAGGAAGACATGCAGAGGGCCCAGAGACATATGAAAGGATGCTCAGCATCACTAGTCATCAGATAGATGCAAATTAAAACCACAAAGAGGTACCACTTCACACAGGTCAGAATGGTCATCATAAACAAATTACAAAAGAGTAAGTTCTGGCGAGGTTGTAGAGAAAAGGTAACCCTAGTGCATTGTTAGTGGGAATGCAAACTGGTGCAGCAACTGTGGAAAACAGTATGGAATTTCCTCAGAAACCTGAAAATGGAACTGCCTTTTCATATAGCATGTCCACCACTGGGATTATATCCTAAGAATCCTGAAACACTAATTCAAAAGAGCCTATGCACCCCAATGCTCATAGCAGTACAATTTACAATAGCCAAGTGTTGGAAAGCACCAAAGTGCTCATTGGTAAGTAAATGAGTAGATCAAAAAACGATGGTACATTTACACAATTGAATACTGTGCAGAAGAAAGAAAGAAAGAAAGAAAGAAAGAAAGAAAGAAAGAAGCTCCTACCCTTTGTGACAGCATGGATGGAACTGGCGAGCATTATGCTAAGTGAAACAAAGTTAGGCAGTGAAAGACAAATACCATGTGACCTTACCTGTAAATCAAACCTAATCAACAAAACAAACAAGTGAGCAAAATATAAAATACACACACACACACACATAATCAGTTAATTCCACTTGATCTGGGACATTGTTCAATGCTTCCATGTCCTTGTTGATATTTTGTTTGGATGTTCTATCCATTTTTGACAGTAAGGTATTAAAATCCCCTGGTATATGTATATGTTTATGTTTATGTATATGTATATGTATATGTATATGTATATGTATATGTATGTTGCTATTTATATCTTTCTTGAAGTCCTTCAAGATATTCCTTATATATTTGGGTGATCCTATGTTGGGTGCATATATGTTTTTTTTTTTTTAAGATTTTATTTATTTATTTTTAGAGAGAGAAGGGAGGGAGAGAGAGAGAGAGAAACATCAATGTGTGGTTGCTGGAAGACATGGCCTGCAACCTAGGCATGTGCCCTGACTGGGAATCGAACCTGCGATGCCTGGTTCGCAGCCCGCGCTCAATCCACTGAGCTACACCAGCCAGGGGTGCATATATGTTTATAATGTTCATGTCTTCTCAATGGATTCTTCCCTTCAGTATTTTGAAGTGTCTTTCTGGGTCTCTTTTTATGGCCTTTGTTTTGAAGTCTAATTTGTCAGATATAAGTATTGTTATCCTGGGTTTTTTTCCCCTGTCCATTCACTTGGATATTTTTTTCCAACCCTTCACTTTCAGTCTGTGTAGGTCTTTTGTTCTGAGGTGGGTCTCTTGCAGGCAGCTTATGTGTGGGTCATGTTTTCTTATCCATTCAGCTACCCCCTGTCTTTTGATTGGAGCATTTAATCTATTTGCATTTAAAGTTGTTATTAATAGGTACTTATTTATTGTAAAAGGTCTTCTTGAGTAAGAAGGGAAAGAGGAAGGAGAAGAGGGAGAAGGAGGAGGAGAAGGAGGAGGAGGAGGAGGAGGAAGAAGAAGAAGAAGAAGAAGAAGAAGAAGAAGAAGAAGAAGAAGAAGAAGAAGAAGAAGGAGGAGGAGAAGAAGAAGGAGGAGGAGGAGGAGGAAGAGGAGAAGGAGGAGAAGAAGAAGAAGGAGAAGAAGAAGGAGAAGGAGAAGAAGGAGGAGGAGGAAGTAAAGGAGCAGGAGGAGAAAAAACAGAGGAACATAACAAAAAGAATATAATGGCAATAAATAAATACCTATCAGCATCACTTTAAGTATAAATGGCTTAAATGCCCCAATAAAAAAAATATATGGTAAAGATGATACTTTCAGGGACCATTTATATAATTTGTTAAAAATCATAGGATAACTGAATGATTAAAAAAAGAAAAGAAAACCCATATATATGATGCATACAAGAGACCAACCTTCAAATAAAAGATTCACACAGACAAAAGGGATGTAAAGGGGTGAAAAAATATTTTTAAAAAATGAAAAAAAGTCCCAGTAACATTTATATCAGACAGACTGGACTTTACTTATTTACTTAAAGGCTATAGTAAAAGGCAAAGAAGAACACTACATAATGATAAAAGGATTAATTCAGCAAGATGATATAACCCTCAGAAATAGTTTCACACCAACATAGGAGCATGTACATATGTAAAACAAATTCCATTGATGTAAAGGGAGATATTGACAGTAATACAGTCATGGTAGGGGATTTTAACACCCCATTGACTTCAATGTGTAGATTTTTCAGACAGAAAATCAACAAAAAAAATGGTGGCTATGAATAATACACTAGACTAGATAAATTTAATTGATATCTTCAGAGAATTTCATGCCAAAGCAGCAAAAATATACATTCTTTTCAAGTGCACATGGAAGACTGTCTAGGATAAACCTTATGTTAAGACAAAAAATAAGTCTCAACAAATTTAAAAAGATTGACATCATATTAAGCATCTTCTCTGACCATAATGGTATTAAACTGGTATTAATCACAAGAAAAAAAACCCCTGAAAAACACAGAAAGACATGGTGGTTAAATAACATGTTCCTAAATACTGAATGGATTAGCAATGAGATCAAGGTAAATTCAAAATATACCTTGAAACAAAAGAAAATGAGAACACAGCAACCCATAATCTAAGGGAAACAACTAAAACAGTCCTGAGATGAAAATTCATAGCCCCATCTCTCCCCCTCGAAAAAAAAAAAAAGGAAAAGCTTAAATAAACAATCTAACTTCACACTTGAAGGTAGTTGTAATGGAACAACAAAGTCCAAAATGAGTAGAAGGTAGGAAATAATAAAGATCAGAGTGGAAATAAACAAGATATTTAAAAAATATACTAAAGATTGATGAATACGAGAGCTGATTCTTCAAAAAGATAAACAATTTTGACAAACCTTCAACCATACTCATCAAGAAAAAAGATAGAAGACCCAAATAAGTAAAATAAGAAAAAGAGAAGTAACAACAGAAACCAAAAAAGTACAAAAGTGGGGGAGTGCAATGGGGGAAAAATATGGGCAATTGTAATTAAACAATTAAAAAATAGGCAAAGAAATACAAAGAATTATAAGAAAATGCTAAAAACAACTATATGCAAACAAATTAGACAATCTGGATAAAATGGATAAACTCTTAGAAATATACAATATTTCCAAACTGAACATGAAGAAAACAGAAGATATGAATAGACAGATTACAAGGAGTGAAATTGAAGCAATAATCAAAAAAACTCCCAGCAAACAAGTCATGCACCAAATGGCTTCATAGGTGAATTTTACCAAACATTCCGAGAAGAACTAACATCTCTCCTTCTCAAACTATTTCAAAAAATTCAAGAGGAGGGAAGACTCCCAAACTCATTTTATGAAGGCAGCATTATCCTAATTCCAAAACCAGATAAAGACACTGGAAAGTTATAAAATACAGGCAATATCTCTGATGAACTTAGATGTTAAAACTTTTAACAAAACATCAGCAAAGCAAATCTAGCAATACATTAAAAATGCCATATATCATGATCAATTGGGATTTATTCCAGGAGATCAAGCTAGGTACAGTATTGGAAAATCAGTAAACACTATATGCCACATTAAAAAAATGGGAAAAAAAAACCCCACATATCAGTAGATGTGAAAAAGGCATTTGATAAAACCCAGCACTTACTTATGATAATAAGTCTCCATAAAGAGGGAATAGAGTGCAATATCTCAACATAATAAAAGACATATATGATAAATCCACGGTAAACATCATAATAGGCAAAAACTACAAACGTTTCCCTTAAATTTGGGAACACAGGAATGTCCACTTTATCTCTCTTACTTAACATAGTACTAGAAATTCTAGTCACAGCATTCAGACAAGAAGAATAAATAAAAAGCATCAAAATAGGAAAGGAAAAAATAAAACTGTCATTATTTGCAGATGACATGATACTGCATATAGAGAACCCTAAAGATTCCCCACACACACACACACACACACAAAAAAAAAAACCTACTAGAACTGATAAATTAATTGAGTTAAGTAACAGGCTATAAAAATATACATCCAGATATCAGTTGCATTTTATACATCAATAATGAAGTATCAGAAGGGAAATTAAGAAAAGAATCCCATTCACAATTGCTTAAACAAAATGAAACACTTAAGAATAAATTTAACCAATGATGTAAAACACCTGAACTCAGAAAATTAAAGACACTGCAGAAAGAAACTGAAGAAGATACAAATAATTGGAAGCATATACCATGTTATAAATAGGAAGAGTTAACATATTCAAAAGTTCATATTACCCAAAGCTATCCATACATTCAACACATTTCCTGTTAAGATACCAATGTAATATTTTATAGAACTAGAACAAATATTCCAAATATTTACATGAAAACCCAAAAGACCTCAAAGAGCCAGGACTATCTTAAGAAAGAACAAACCTGGAGGACTCACACTACCTGTTGTCAAACTATACTATAAGGCCATAATAATCAAAACAGCATGTTACTGGCATAAAAGCTGACATATAAATCAAGAGAACAGATTAAAGAGCCAAGGAATTGACTCAGGCTTTATAGGCAATTAATATTTTACAAAGGAGGCAAAAGTACAATGGGATAAAGATAGTCTATTGAGTGACATTGGGAATATTGGAGAGATATGTTCAAAAACTGAAATAGACAATCTTCTTACATCATACACAGAATAAGCTCAAAATATATTTAATATAGAACATTTCTTTTAGCAATATTTTTGTTTCTGATATATCTTCTCAAGAAAGGGAAGTAAAAGAAAAATTAAACAAATGCATCTACATAAAACTAAAATGTTTTGCACAGCAAAACAAACCATCAACAGATGCAACTCCATACCAGGTAGTTTACTTCTTCCAGTCAATATGCTGACTTTAGAAGTTCCAAAAGAGAGGCTGAGAAAATTTAAGTACGAAGGAAAAGATGCACCTATGCAGTGGCAGCAGCAGATAACAGTCAGCCTGCAGCTCCGGAAGGCCAAGAAGGATGAGCAGGTCATAAAGAGAATAAACATTACTAGTCTTTCCACTGACTCAGCTTCTGAAGAAGGGACCAACTGGGTCTGTCTCACTCTTCAAGAAATAATCAATGGTGTGAATGCCTCAGATTCAGAACTATGTTTCCAGGCCACCCAGGCCACCAGGTGAATACTGTCCCGGGAAAAGAACTCACTTCTGAAACTGATTGTCGAAGCACAGTTCATTCCCATGCTGGTGGAGTTCCTGAGGTCCTCAAGTCACCCCTGCTCACAATTTGAGGCAGCCTGAGCTCTAACCAACACTACCTCAGGGACTTGAGAGCAGACTCGAACTATCGTGGAAGGGTGGGGAGCATCCAGCCCTTTGTTGAGCTCCTGTCTTGCCCCCATATGACTGCGTGAGCAAGCAGTGTGGTCCCTTGGTAATATAGCAGGTGACAGCCCAGTGGATATCAGTCAGCAATGCCATACCATACCTACTAGCCCTGATCTCATCAACCATACCAATCACATTTCTGCAGAACATCACAAGGACCCTGTCCAACCTGTACTGAATCAAGAACCCGTATCCCTGCAAAAAGGTAGTGAAGCAAATGTTGCTCATCCTCTTGCACCTCCTGCAGCACCAACACAGCTAAGGGCTGACACCTGCTACGCCCTGTCCTACCTCACTGAGGGCTGCAATGAGCACACTGGCCAAGTGGTTGACATGTGGTGCCACCCAGGCTGATTGAGCTTATAACCAGCTCCGAACTCAACATCTTGGCCCTGTCTCTCCAAACTGTGGGCAACATTGTCACAGGCACAGTTCGCCAGACCCAGGCAGCAAGTAGCTCCTCCTGTACCCCAACTCCTCTGTCTGGAAGGAGGCAGCCTGGGCCCTGAGCAATGTGGCCACTGAGGCCCCTCAGCCCCAGCAGCTCATTGCTTCCAACATCCTGCCTCCCCTGGTGGCTCTGCTGAAAAATGGAGATTTTAAAGTCCAGAAAGAGGCTGTCTGTCTGGTGGCTAACATTGCACACTGGGAGCACCATGGAACAGCTTGTCCAGTCTGGAGTCTTGGAGCTGCTGGTGAACCTGCTCACCATCCCAAACACCGCGTTTGTCATCATCATCCTTGACATCATCTCTTTTTTCCTTCAGGCAACAGAAAAGTTCTTTGAGGAGGAATCCCTGAATCTTCTGATAAAGGAACTTGGTAGGCTTGATATAATCAAAGCTTTGCAATTTCACGAGAACCATCTGGTTTCCCTGACTGCTCAGAGTATTATCAAGAACCACTTTTCTGAGGAAGAAAATGGCACAGTATCACCATCCCTGGACCAAGATCACGAATTCTTGAAGCACTTAACATAAAAATACCAAGGCTCCACAACTTCTAAACCAAGGACTAAACCCTAAAGGGTGACTCCTTTAAGAAGCAGCACTCTACCCTGGCTGGTGTAGTTCAGTGGACTGAGCACAGGCTGAAATCCAAAGGGTCACTGTTTCAATTCCAAGTCAGTGCATGTGCCTGGGTTGGAAGCCCAGTCCTCAGTGAGGGCCACGTGAAAGACGACCACACATTGATGTTTCTGCCCTTCTCTTTCTCCCTCCCTTCCCCTCTCTCTAAATATTAATAACTAAAATCTTTAAAATAAAAAGAAGAAGCACCACTCCTATATCATGGTGTACCCCAGGTATAAAACTTTTAACACTGAATGTTAATAAAATTTTTGACACTTTCACCTCTATCAAAAAAAAAAAAAAGAAACCATCAACAAAATGAAAAGACAACCCACTGAATGAGAGAATGTATTCAGCAATAATATATCTGATAAGGGTTTAATATCCAAAATTTATAAAGAACTTATAAAACTCAACACTAAAATAAAACCAAACAATCCAATTAAAAAGTCGGCAAGGGACCTGAATACACACTTCTCCAAAGAGGACGTGCAGATGGCCCATAGACATATGAAAAGATGCCCAGTGTCACCAATTATCAGAGAAATGCAAATTAAAACAACAATGAGATATCCTCTCACACTTGTCAGAATGATTATTATTAATAAATCAACAAACAACAAGTGCTGGCGAGGATGTGGAGTAAAGGAAACCTTCCGGCATTATTGGTGGGAATGCAGACTGGTGCAGCCACTGTGGAAAACAGTATGGAGTTAGCTCAAAAAATTGAAAATGGAACTGCCTTATGACCCAGCAATTCAACTTCTGGGCATTTATCTGAAGAAACTAAACCAAATTTAAACAAATATATGCACCCCTATGTTTACTGCAGTGTTATTTACAATAGCCAACATTTGGAAACATCCCAAGTGTCCATTATCAAATGAGTGGAAAAAAATGCTGTGGTCCATTTATACAATGGAATACTACTCAGCCATAAAAAGGACATTTTACCCTTTACAACATCATGGATGGACCTGGAGAACACTATGCTAAGTGAAATAAGCCAGTCAGTGAAAGACCAGTACTATGCCGTTTCATTCATTTATACAATCTAATGAACAAATGATCCAGTAAGCTAAGTAGAGACAGGCTTATAACTACAGAGCAGGTAAGCAACTGTTTGGGAAAGCAGGCTTGGTTGGGGTAGCAGTGGAACAATGGAGAAAAATTTTTTTAAAAGAGAAAAAAGCTTGTGAAGATAGACAACACTGTGGTGAATGCCAGAGGGAGGGGCAGGAAGAGGTGGGGGAGGATATGGGGATATAAATGATGATGTAAAAACAAAACACAAAAGAAAAATTTTAAATTTAAGTATTGTCGGACTGGTTGAAAGAGGTTAATGGAGTGAAAAATACAGATTGGTAGTTACAAAATAATCACAGGATTGAAAAGAACAGCATAGTAAATACAATCAATAATATTGCAATAACTATATATGGTACCAGGTGAGTGCTGAAAATATCAGTGGAACACTTTGTAAAGTATATGATTGTTTATCTAGCCATTATGCTGTACACCAGAAACTAACACAAAATGATATAGAATATAAACTGTAATTGAAAAAAATAAAATTAAAACAATTTTTAAGAAGAAATTTGGTAAAACATATGCATTTGAATTGAAAACATGAGCATAAAGTCATGATATATTTATCTACCTCTGTCCACTAAGAAGGTTTAGAAAACAATGAATACATTTTGAGTATTGGTGACACAACCTCAGAGAAGATAGGGTGGTCCCTGCAATATGCAGTGAAGAAAACATGCAGGTAAAACTGCGCATACAATTCAGCAGTTCTGAAGGTGGCATTTAGTAAGGGGGATAAAGGGCATGATAACTGAAGTGGTGTTCCTCTATAACTCAGGATAAATAAAAATGAAAAATATAAAAATAAATGAAAGAAGAACTATATAAAAAATGAAAAACATAGAGATAATTGTTATGCCTAAAGAAGTGGGATTAATTAAAAAGAAGTAAGAAGCAAAGATACAAGAAAACAAGCTTTTCTGAAATGAACTAAAACCTAAGCCAGTAAATGGGAAAGGCTCACTGGATAACAGACTAAAATGATTTTCAAGGAACCTACTACTAAACATATGTAAATGGTATATTGTTTTTTAACTCCACAGATAAAGAAAGGACCTTATAAGTACCCAGCCACATTTTGTTTAAAATTTCTATTTTGCGTCTTATTTTATTTTTTAAATATTTTCCATTACCATTCAGTCCCCTTATATCCCTCTCCTTCCAGCAATCACCACACTGTTGTCCATGTCCATGAGTCTTTTTTCCGTTTTGCTTAATCCCTTTACCCTCTAACCTCCCCCTCAACTAGCTGTCATCTACTGTCCATCTATGAGTCTGTCTCTGTTTTGCTTGTTAGTTCAGTTTGTTCATTAGATTCCACATATGAGTGAAATCATATGGTATTTTTCTTTCTCTGACTGGCTTATTTCATTTAGCATAATGTTCTCCAGGTCCATCCATACTGTGGCAAAAGGTAAAATGTTCTTCTTTTTATGGCTGAGTAGTATTCCAATTGTGTAAATGCCCCATAGTTGTTTTATCCACTCATCTACTGATGGACACTTTGGTTGCTTCCATATCTTGGTGATTGTAAATAACACTGCTATGAACAGAGGGATGCTTATGTTCTTTCAAATTAATGAAGACATAAAAATTAGGTGATTCAGACATAGTGAAACTAAAAAATAAACAAAGGTGAATAGGTCAAATGAAACAAAAATAAATCAGATTTGTCAATATTAATATTCAAAACAAAAAGTAGAATCCAATATAATAATTATTAGAAATAAAGTCAATGCTTATTTATTATAGTTTCATAACTCATATCTTCATCATGAATTTTATCCCTCATGTGTGAATAAAAGATATTGTGAGACTGAAACAAATAAATAATGAATAAAATGTAAAACAGATATTACTTTTACTTATAACCAAAAACTATAAAAATTCTTAGAAAAAATATATAGGAACCACTAAGAAGAAAACTACAAAATTTTAATGGAAGATAAAAAATGTTTTAATAAAAGAGAGACAAATTATGTTCCAAAATGAAAACATGTTAATTCTTCCCACATGTTAATTTAATGCAATTTTATTTTTCTTTTTTTTTAGTTTTATTTTAATTGTTATTCAAGCACAGTATTCTGTCTTCTACTCCCATACCAGGCCAACCCCCACCACTCTCCATCTCACTCCCATTTCCATTCCCACCTAGTTTTTGTCCATGTGTCTTCTTTACTTGTTCCTGTAAACCCTTCCCCTTTTCCCCTGAAATTCCCTCCCGTCTTCCATCTGGTCACTGTCAGCCTGTTCTCTACTTCAGTGTCTTTGGTTATATTTTCCTTGATTGTTTGTTTTGCTGTTTAGGTTCCTGTTAAAAGTGAGATCACGTGGTATTTGTCTTTCAAAGCCTAGTTTATTTCGCTTAGCAGAATGCTTTCCAGTCCTATCCATGCTATCACAAAGGGTAAGAGCTCCTTCTCTGTTTCTACTTCATAGAATTCCATTGTGTAAATTTACCATAGCATTTTCATCCATTCATTTACTGATGGGCACCTAGGTTGCTTCCAGCACTTGGCTATTGTAAATTGTGCTGCTATGAACATTGGGGTGCATAGGTTCTTTTGGATCGGTGTTTCAGGGTTCTTAGGATATAATCCCAGCAGTGGAAATGCTGGGTCAAAAGGCAGATCCATTTTTAGTTTTCTGAGAAAATTCCATACTGTTTTCCATAGTGGTTGTACCAGTCTGCAATCCCACCAACAGTGCACTAGGGTCCCCTTTTTCCACAACTTCTCCAACACTCATTGTTGCTTTGTTTATGATGGCCATTCTGACTGGTGTGAAGTGGTATCTCATTATGGTATCAATTTGCATCTCTCTGATAGCTAGTGATATTGAGCATCTTTTCATGTGTCTCTGAATCCTCTGTATGTCCTCCTTGGAGAAGTGTCTGTTCAAGTCCTTTGCCCATTTTTTAATTGGGTTGCTTTTCTTAGAGTGGAGTCATGTAAGTTCTTTATATATTTTAGAGATTAAACCCTTGTCTGAGGTATTATTGGCAAATATGTCTTCCCGTATAGGTGGTTATCTTTTCATTTTAATGCTGTTGTCTTTAAACATGCAGAAGCTTTTTCTTTTGATGAGATCCCATTTGTTTACTCTTTCCTTTATATCCCTTGCTCTAGGGATATAAAGGGGACATATTAGTAAAATTGGTGCTGCATGAAATATCTGAGATTTTCTGGACTATATTCTCCTCTAGAACTTTAATGGTGTCTTGTCTTATATTTAAATCTTTTATCCACCTTGAATTTATTTGTGTGTATGATGTAAGTTGGTGTTCTAGTTTCATTTTTTTTCACATACCTGTCCAGTTCTCCCAACACCATTTGTTGAAGAGACTGTTTTTACTCCATTTTATGTTGCTGCCCCCTTTGTCAAATATTAATTGACTGTAGAGACTTGGATTTATTTTTGGGCTCTCTGTTCTGTTCCATTGGTCCATGTGCCTTTTTTATGGCAATACCAGGCTTTTTTTATTACAGTGGCCTTGTAGTACAGTTTGATATCAGGTATTGTGATCCTTCCTACTCTGTTCTTTTTTCTCAAAACTGCAGCAGCTCTTTGGGGTTTATGGTTCCGTATAAATTTTTGAAGTGTTTGTTCTATGTTTGTGAAATATGCCTTTGGTACTTTAATAGGTATTTCATTGAATCTGTAAATTTCCTTGGGTAGTATGGACATTTTGATGATGTTAAGTTTTCCGATCCATGAACACAGTATGCATTTCCATTTGTTTTTGCCTCCTTGATTTCTTTCTTCAGTGTTGTGTAGTCTTCTGCATACAGATCTTTTTACCTCCTTGGTTAGATTTATTCCTAGGAATTTTATTTTTCTATTTCCTATATTGAATGGGATTTTTTTCTTTATTTCTGTTTCTGCTGTTTCATTGTTGGTATACAAAAATGCCTTTGGTTTCTGGATATTGACTTTGTATCCCGCTGTTTTGCCAAATTCATTTATTAAGTCGAGCAGTTTTTTGGTGGAGTCTATAGGATTTTCTATGTACACTATCATGTCATCTACAAACAGTGACAGTTTTATTGCCTCCTTTCCAATTTGGATGCCTTTTATTTCCTTTTTTTCTCTGATCACTGTAGCTAAAACTTTCAATACTATATTGAACAGAAGTGGTGAATGCAGACAACCTTGTCTTGTTCCTGATCTTAATGGAAAAGATTTTAGTTTTTGCCCATTGAGTATGATGTATGCTGTAGGTCTCTCATATATGGTCTTTATAATTTGAGGAATGCTCCCTCTATTCCGACATTGCTGAGTGTTTTTATCATAAATGGGTGTTGTGCCTTATCAAATGCTTTTTTCTGCATCTATTAATATGATCATATGATTTTTGTCTTTGCTTTTGTTTATGTGATATATTATATTTACAGATTTGCAAATATTGAACCATCCTTGCATTCCTGGGATGAATCCCACTTGGTCATGGTGCATGATCTTTTCAATGTATTGTTGGATGTGGTTTGCCAATATTTTGTTGAGGAATTTAGCATCTATGTTCATCAACAATATTGGCCTGAAGTTTTCTTTCTTTGTTGTGTCTTTATCTGGTTTTGGAATTAGGATGATGTTGGCTTCATGAAAAGAGTTTGGGAGTCTTCCATCATTTTGGATTTTTTTGAATAGTCTGTAAAAGATGGGGGTGAGCTCTTCTTTAAATGCTTTGTAGAATTCTCCTGTGAAAGCATCAGATCCAGGGCTTTTGTGTATCATAATGTTTTTGATTACCACTTAAATTTCATCAGCTGTTATTGGTCTGTTCAGGCTTTCTGATTGCTCTTCATTGAGTTTTGGAAGATTATATTTTTCTATAAATTTGTCCATTTCACCGAGGTTTTCAAATTTCTTGGCATACAATTCTTCATAGTAATTTCTTACAATCCTTTGTATTTCTGTGGTATCAGTTGTAATCTCTCCTCTTTCATTTCTGATTGTGTTTATTTGGGTCCTCTCTTTTTCTTAATCAGCCTGCTTACAGGCTTGTTGATTTTTTTTTATCTTTTCAAAGAACCAGCTCCTGGATTCACTGATCCTTAGAATTGTGTTTCCAGTGTCTATGTCATTTCATTCTGCTCTGATCTTGGATATTTCATCCTTCTACTTGCTCTGGGCTGTCTTTGTTGTTGTTCCTGAAGTTCTTGTACACGTAGGGTTAGGTTGTTTGTTTGAAATGTTTCTATCTTCTTTAGGTAGGCCTGTATCACTATGAACTTCCCTCCTAGGACTGCCTTGTGTGTCCCATAAGTTTTGGGTTGTTATGAGTTCATTTTCCTTTGTTTCCAGAAACTTTTTTATTTCTTCCCTAATTTCATTCTTGACCCACTCATTGTTTAATAGCATTCTATTCGGTCTCCATGATCTTGAGAGTTTTGTTATGTTTTCCCTTGGGGTTGTTTTCTATTTACAGTCCCTTGTAGTTGGAGAAAATGCTTGGTATGATTTCACTTTTCTTGAATTTGTTAAGGCTAGTTTTATATCCTATCACATGGTCTATCTTTTAAAATGTTCCATGTGCATTTGAAAAGAGTGTATATTTTGCTTCTTTGGGAAGAAGGGATATATATATATATATCAGTTATGTCCATTTCATCTAGGGCATTGTTCAATGCCACAATATGTTTGTTGATATTTATTTGGAAGATCTGTCCATTTTTTACACTGGGGTGTTAAAATCCCCTACTATAATTGTGTTGCTGTCAATATCTTTCTTGAAGTCCTCTAAGATTTTCTTTATGTATTTGGGTTCCCCTACGTTGGGTGCATATATATTTAGAATGTTTATGTCTTCTTAGGGGATTCCTCCCTTGAGTATTATGTAATGACCTTCTGGGTGTCTTTTTATGGCTCCTTTTTTGAAGTCTGTTTGGTCTGGCATGAATATTGCTACACTGTTTTGTTGTTGTTGTTGTTTTTCCTATCCATTTCCTTGGAATATTTGTTTCCAGCCCTTCACTTTCAGTCTGTGTAGGTCTTTTGTCCTGAGGTGAATCTCTTGAAGGCAACATGTTTGTTGGTGATGCTTTCTTATCCATTCAGCTATTCTATGCCTTTTGATTGGAGCATTTAATCCATCCACGTTTAAGGTTATTATTGATAGGTACTTGTTTATTGCCATTTTTGTACCTGTGTTCCTCTCTTTCTCTCTCTTTTCCTTCCTTTCCTTACATTAGTCCCTTTAGCATTTCTTATAGAGCTGGTTCAGTGGAGGTGAATTCTTTTAGAATTCTTTTGTCTGGGAAACTCCTTATTTGGCCTTCTATCTTGATTGAGAGCCTTGCTGGGTAAACTAGCCTTGGTTGCCGGCCTCTGGTTCTCATTACTTGCAATATTTCTTGCCATTCTCTTCTGGCTTGGAGCATTTTCATTATGAAGATCAGCTGATAACCTTATTGGGTCTCCCTTGTATGTTACTTCTTCTTAAGAATTATAGTATAATAATAATACTAAGAATCCTCAATATTTTTGAGAACTTTTAATATGCCACAAAATAGGTGAAGAATTTTCTGTACATAATGTTTTCTAATGCCCTTGACAACCTAAGAAGTTGTTAATATTTTGAATTTCATTTTACAGATCAATATGAAAGTAAAAAAATGAAGTGACTTGTCAAGATCACAAAGCCAGGGAGCAACAAATCCATAAATCAAACACAGACCTGCGAATGCCCACAGCCTGAGTTTGTACACTATCCCCCTATTGTTGTAAATAATATAGTGGTTAATAAATTATGATATAACTTCATGAAAAATGCTATAGAGCCATTAAAATTATAGTGCATCATATTTAGTGACAGGAATATGTTCATAATTTACTAAGTGAAAAGTTTTGCATTTTAGAGCACATGCCCACATATTTGAAAATGCACATCATTCTAAGACTACAAAAACAAATAAAAGATACTTACATTTTTGCCAACAGATGATAATGGAAAAAAGCAGAGACAGAAGCAAGCTTGCTTTGTACACCTTTCCCACTACAGTAGACATGTGTTGCTGATACAATGAAGGTAACTGAGGTCACATTCATTGTGAGTGGGCAGCCAATATCATTGTTGCTTGTTTGGGATCCCTTCATGTCCATGTTTCCTGAAAGCAATCTGCTGACATTCTTTTACTTTTAAGTATATTTTATTGATTATACTATTACAATTGTCACAATTTTCCACTGTCTGCCCTGCACCTCCACACCCTCCACCATTTCTCCACTTATTTAATGTCCATGGGTTGTACCTATAAGTTCTTTGGCTTCTTTGTTTCATATAATATTCTTAATCTCCCCCCATCTATTTTATACCTACCAATTATGCTTCTTATTCCCTGTACCTTCCCCCCCATTTTTCCCCTCCCCACTGATAACCTCCATGCAATCTCCATTTCTCTGATTCTTTTCCTGTTCTAGTTGTTTGTTTAGTTTTGTTTTTATTTTTTAGGTTCAGTTGTTCATAGTTGTAAGTTTGTTGTCATTTTATTGCTCACAGTTTTTGATCTTCTATTTCTTAAATAAGTCCCTTTAACAGTCGTATAATAAGGGCTTGGTGATGATGAACTCCTTTAATTTGACCTTATCTGGGAAGCACTTTATCTTCCCTTCCATTCTAAATGAAAGCTTTGCTGGATAGAGCAATCTTGGATGTAGGTCCTTGCCTTTCAGGACTTAGAATACTCCTTTCCAGCCCCTTCTTACCTGTAAGGTTTCGCTTGAGAAATCAGCTGACAGACTTATGGGCACTTCTTTGTAGGTAACTGTCTTCTTTCTTCTTGTTGCTTTTAAGATTCTCTCTTTGTGGACTTCAACACACACTTCTCCAAGGAGGACATACAGAAGATCCAAAATCACATGAAACGATGTTCAATATCACTAGCTATCAGAGAGATGCAGATTAAAACCACAATGAGGTACCACTTCACACCAGTCAGAATGGCCAACATAAGCAAAACAACAAACAACAAGTGTTGGAGAGGTTGTGGAGAAAAGGGGACACTAGTGCACT
>PVIA01013764.1:0-30745 GCA_004024845.1 Tonatia bakeri
TAAAGGAAAACTTCCCCAATCTGGCAAGGGAAATATACTTTCAGGAAGTCCAGGAAGCTCAGAGAGTCCCAAAGAGGTTGGACCCAAGGAGGAACACGCCAAGGCACATCATAATTACATTAGCCAAGGTAAAAATGAAGGAGAGAATCCTAGAAGCAGCAAGAGACAAGGAGACAGTAACCTACAAAGGAGTTCCCATAAGACTGTCAGCTGATTTCTCAAAAGAGACTTTACAGGCAAGAAGGGGCCGGCAAGAAGTATTCCAAGTCATGAAAAGCAAGGGCCTACATCCCAGATTGCTCTATCCAGCAAAGCTTTCATTTAGAATGGAAGGGCAGATAAAGTGCTTCTCAGACAAGGCCAAGTGAAAAGAGTTCATCATCACCAAGCCCTTACTATATGAAATGCTAAAGGGACTTACCTAAGAAAAAGAAGATTAAAAATATGAACAGTAAAAAAAAAAGTCATCAAATGGAGGGTTAGCAACAGGGAAGTAGGAGGAGGAAGGAGGGGGAAAAGATATAGAGAATAAGTAGCATAGACAGTAGGTAGAAAATAGACGGGGAGGGTAAGAACAGTATGGGACATGTAGACTCTAAAGAATTTATGACACATGGACATGAACTAAAGGGGGGAACGAGGGTGGGAGGGGATGGCCAGGGTGGTGGGGAGTGAAGGGGGAAAATGGGCCAACTGTAATAGCATAATCAATAAAATAAAGAATTAAAAAAAAAAAAACCTCTCCAGTGGCCTCCCTTGGCCTTAGAATAACATTCAAATTCCTTATCACAGTGACAGGGCATGACCTGAATCTAACACCTCCTGCTCTCCAACCTTCTGCCCCTATGCAGTGTCTTCTGACCCCATTGGCACTCTACACCCACAGTGCTTTGTCACTCCTCTCCTTTCCCTGGGGTGCCCTGGAGGTAAGGGGTAGTCTCCTTGAAAGGCCTTCTCTTAACACTCTGAATAAATAAATGTTCTGTCCTTTGACCAAGCAGCCTCTTACCTTATTTTATTGTGTTGGGTGTTCTTTGGCTCTCTGCCCACTAGCATGTATGCTCTATGAGGGCAGAGATTTTGATTTGTTCCAGGCTATATCCCCACAGCCTAGGACAGTGTCTGGTGCGCAGTCAGTGCTCAATAAATATCCACTAAATGAAGAATATCCTGTAATCTCATATTATCCCACGTAAAAGGGGTGGGGGACAGCTTTGCAAAATTTAGAACTTTCCACAGTATCCTGGGCTGATGGAAATACTGCCATGTCCCCTCAACTTTTTCAATTCTCTGACTAAATAGAGAAATGTTCTTGGGATTCTAAAAGTTATACAGTTATTTTTTAAATTTTCTGTTGTCTTGATCACTGAAAACAATTCAGATGACTATATTCTAGATCATTCTAGGTCACAGCTAAGCACACCTGTAAAATTTACTCTCTCTGGTTTGCTGTTATGCATCCTGATGGGGATGGGGAATGGGGTGGGATTCTGCTCCTGGAAAAGCCTACATATTTACACACATCAAATGCATACATGCCACCCAACTTTAGCAAAAGTAAAGAACAATGGCACAGAGTAATTCAGAGTCATAGCAACAGTAGTTTAAAATATTAGGGCTTTTTGTTACTTGTTTCATCTTTTTAAAATTAATGTCTGGGGAAATAACACAGATGTACATACACTACTTCCCATTGAAAGAAAATAAATATACTAGCCCCTGAACTAGAGCAAATCAGTTGTAAAAGTTTGCCTTGGGAATGTCCCTGTGACTGTTAATAGGTAATGGTATTTCTAGGTCCCTATTGTCTTTCAGATGATTATGTTTTAAAATGTATCAAGTATATGCTCTTCTGTAACACAAAAATTGTATATTTACTTGAAACATTTATCTTTTGTTATGAAAGTTAGTTTTGGCAGCTTTTGAGAATTCTGGAATCTGGGAAGATATTTAGTGTTGTAAGAGCAGGTGTGCAGAGAGACTCAGTGATCATCCCGGGAACAGAGAACAGGAGAGGCCCTGCTACTATTATGACTAGAGGTAGAAGCATTAGGTGGTAGAGCTCAGGACAGCCCTTTCTTGCCATTGCAGGGTCCATGATGTTGGGCAAGTTTTATAACCTCCTTGTGCCTTGGTTTCCTTATCTATAAAATGGGAACAATGGTAATACTTATCACTTAGGGTAGTTGTAGAAATTAAAGCTCTTGTTGGTGGACCTAGCACACAGTGACAGTAAGTATTATGTCAGTGACATTCATTCTTGATTTGCTCAAGCTCTTGGTTTCTTCCCTTCATTCCTTTTGGACCCCAGAAGGGGTTTGTTGCTGTGTGGGTATCTTGTGTAAGAAGCCATTTATTTAGTGACTGTGAATTACAAAGTGAACAGAAAGCCAAAGGCCACTCAGTGTGGCCAGTGACTAGCTGTATAATTTTAGAAAAATCTCTTAACATCTCTAGCTTTTTCTTCTTTAAAAGAGAAATCATGATGCTTGGAATAAGAATATCCTTTATGGTTTAAAACATTATTCAAATGAAAATATGTTACTATGGGCAAATTAGAATGCACACATGTGAAGTCATGAAGATTTTTAAGGTATTAATTGCCATTGGGTCTTTTCTGTTGGAGGTGCATTTAAATTCTGCTGTGAGCATCACCCCATTCATTTTAACACGTGGTCTCTGTGAAGGAAATGCTTCACCTCCATTTCTAATGGTGAAGGACCACTGCCCACATCACAAAACTAAATAAAGGTATGGCACAGAGAACATGCCCCATCAACTTTGTTTTCCATGTCCTTACCAGGTGTCACCAACACATCACCATCCTATGGGCACAGGAGAGCAGAGACAGCATAGTCACACAGTCTTGTCCTCCCCACCCAGGGGGATGGTCAGTCTAAGGTATGAAACTCCTCATCTCAAGGGAATCAACTGAAACATAGAACTGAAACAAAGAAAGAGAAATAAGAGATAAGACCTTTCATAAAATGTCCCTATAATGGATGAGACACACTTTCTTTTGTTCCATGGTTTTCCCCATCCATTAACTATGAGGGAAAATTTGTTGTTGTTTTTGTTGTAACAGTTTGCAGTAAGTTTTGCTAGAGAATAAGCAATGATGATTATTGGATCTACTTAAAGCCATGTTGCATTAACCACTGTATTAAATTAACTATAAGATAGAGTTTCTACTCCAGACCAAGGAGCACCTCTTGGGATTCCCTTTCCCATGATGCTAGACACTTGAAGAAAGAGAGAGCACTTAAAAGTACATCTTTAAAAATTTGAAACAGTAAGGCTCTCTGCTGGTCTTTCTCATTGTATATGTTTAACTCAGTGTTGTGTGGATGGCCAATATCATGTCCACAAGTGGACAAGTAGAAGCTTAAGAGTTAGAGAAGCTAACTGAAGCAGCCCTGGGCAGTGGTGGGGAAATCACCCAACATATGTGAAAGCCTGACCTGGAGAGAGCTCTGCTGCATTTTCTGGCTTCTTTTCTCCATCTTTTGAGGGATTTTAAGCCCTCAGTGGAATGTCCATTGAGTTCCTCCCACTGACCATGCTGTTCTCACACATCCTCAGGAAGCCTCGTGGAGAAGGCAAGAAATGCCGGAAGGTATATGGCATGGAGAACCGAGACCTGTGGTGCACAGCCTGCCGCTGGAAGAAGGCCTGCCAGCGCTTCCTGGACTGAGGAACCTAAGGGACAGCAGTAATCTGGTCACAGCCACCGCGCAGGTCACCCCACCTTCACCTCCCACTGCAGCTTTTAGGAAAGCTCTCTTCCTTCTGAACAAAACACATCTGGAGCCCAGGAAAACACTTCCAGGAACCTTGGTGGAATTACAGCAAAAAATAAGTCACACAGTCACTGGTCTGTTCGGAGTCCCACCTAGAGCAGCTATTACTAATGTTTTGTGTGTGTGAAAAGGAAAGTCAATTTGCTTTACTATGTGTCTAGGTTTGAAAACTGTGGACTTCTGTAGCAATGGAATCAACAATGCCCATTTTACCTAGAAAGGAGGCATATTTTGATAAGCTTTCTGAAAAATACCATTTCAGTTGGGGGTGGGGGCGGCAGGTATTGACACAAAAAAAGCTACATGTGATTCTGTAGCTTTTGTACAAAGAACAATACCCACTTTTGTGTGAATAGTCTTTTCCCAGTTTCCATTTGACTTCTTGGGGCAGCACTCTGGTTATCTTTTCCATGTCTTTCTCTGTTTTTTTTGTTTTGTTTTTTTGAAGAATGGCCTCGAAATGGTAGAGCTGTGGGCTTGCAGGGCCCCTGATGGTGGAAACTCAAAAAGAGGTTGACTGAACTCACCAGCAGACTTCAGCTCCAAGCTGGGCTCAGGACATCCAGCTGTCACCAATGGGAAAAACCTAGAAGTCTTCCCAAGATCTGTAAGAAGCCCTTCCCCAAGAAGCTCCTCCTCTGCCTGCTCAGCTCAATCCAGAACTGGCACATGGAGCCCTCTGGGTAAGCCTGACACTTTTTTCAGGGATGTGATGGGAACTGCAGCTAAAATCTGTGTGTCACTGCACGTCTGACAAAGTCATTGCTGGGTCTATGGTCATCGAGCTTTCCTTCAAAACTCCTCACTGTCTGGTCTGGGAAATGTCAAGAACTCAAACTGTCCCTGCAGATTTGCTTTTAAACAGCAGAGTACAGCCTCCACATCTCTACCTGTTCAGAAAGCCACATGAGGTCAAACAGACCAACCTCCAGTCTGCGTGTACTGGGGCAGGTTTCATGCTTTAGTGTGTCTGGGAGATGGGTTTATGAATAATCTAAATATTTTGTGGATAAAGGGAGGATCCAAACCTTTCTTTTTCTTGTGAAAATAGTGGAGCTATCCATTAAGAATTTGGCTCAGAAGGGAACATTGAGAATGCTGAAAGGAAAATGCATGTCAGTATAGGATGCTCTTGATTTAGTAGGACAGGGCTTGTGCTGTGTTCTGCTTATTAGGCTTTCTCACTTGGTTGGTTGGTTGGTTTTTGTGGTAGTGGTGTGGGGAGAGGGGGTAGTTGTCAAGCCCTATAACTTCCTATCCTCCTCTCGATTGCCCTGCTAGAGAGCTATTTCTCCTATACCTATGCAAAGAGGTACAAGCACCTTATAGGATGCACTGTGCAGGATGGGACCCTAGGATCAGCCATAGGAATGTTAAAGAAGGTTTCACAGAGGAAAGTTTAATATACATCTAGAGATTGTACATACACCTTTGTTTAAAGAGTAGAAAGAAGTCATCTAGTGATAACAGAAACATATATATATAATTCTGTAATGTAATATCCACAATCTATATGGTTATATTTTGGCAACTTAATTTTTTTAAATTCTCATATGACTTTTTAAACATTATTCTCTAGAGGAGATCCTATTTTCCTCCTCCATTTTTTTTCTGTAAAAACACTTATTCCTGGAGAACGGAAGAAGAACTTTATTTAATTTCACATCACGATGCTCTATCAGCACTCACCATGGCATCAGCTGTAATGTATGTTTAGTATTTATGTGGTTAGCCAAGAAAAGACATTTTTTAAAGTAGAGAAATGTTTTTGCATCCTCTACCCTAGCATGTCTTTTCTCCTCCCAGGTGACCTGATGCTTCACCTACAGGCACTTTCCACTATGAGACGAGGCTGTGGCCTGGTGCCAGGGCCCTGAGCTGTAGGTGGAGTGACCCGTGAGTCCAGGGCTGATCACCCATTTGAGCAGGTTCACCATGTATTTAAGTGGTGGTTGGGGTACAACCCTGGAGCAGAGGTTTTTGTCTTCAGCAAAGTTCCCTGGCTCTTGATCCTTGGATTATGTCACTAATCAAAAATGATTAACATGATGAGGTGCTGAATTTATCCCAGTAACACACAGAGAACTCTTGGACACAGGAGGGAGAGACTTTTGCTGTGGAGCAACCTTGGGACCAGGCTGTGTGGCTGTCGTTCAGAGACATGGGGCATGAGTAGTTCTGAGCTCTGCCTGGATTTTAGCCAAATGCACAGGTATGAGCAGAAGGTAGAGCTGCGTGCCCTTCCCTGGGAGTTCTTTGCCTTTCTAACACCTTCTTTACATATACTCTCCTAAGTCTCCCACCACGTGGGGGCTCCTCCCTGGCCATACAGACACCTCTACCCTGGATGAAGGCATGTAGTAACTAAGGGGCCACCAAGCTTCTCCTGGCCAACCTTAAAAAAAAGGAATTCAATTTCTTGAAGGTCACCCAGCAAGCTATGAATTGCAATATACAACACTGATTGTAAAAGCTATTTTTTTTTAATGTAAAGCTATTTTGTTATCCTTTGGAACTAAACAAGTGCCAAATTAAGCCCAACAGTTATTTATACCATCTCTGGGGTACCATGCTCTTTTATGTTCTCTCACTTGGCAGAGGGATCAAGGTGGTGGATGGGAAGGGGGGTCCCACAGCACACTGGCTGCTGAACTGGAGCCCCATCCATCACAGGGACCTCAGAGACCTGTCTGCAACAGGAATGTAATGCAGTGGACTGTGGTCCCAAAGTATTTCTAAATAAGGCTCGTCATAGCATTGACTTTTCTCTCCCTTGATACTCCTTCCTTCAGAAAACATTTCTCATCTCTCTCTAAAGAAGGTATTTCATAGTGATGGACAGGTATTCTCCAGATAACCACACAGTTAGAGAGAGAGTCATCAGGCAGTAGGTCGAACCCTTAGTCCAGGGGTGCCCAACCCATGGCCCGTGGGCTGCATGTAGCCCAGGATGGCTATGAATGCAACCCAACACAAAATCATAAATTTTTTTAAAACATTATAAGATTTTTTTGTGATTATGTGTCACAATGTATTTAATATGTGGACCAAGACAACTCTTCTTCTTCCAGTGTGGCCCAGAGACACCAAAAGGTTGGACACCCCTGCCTTAGTCCTTCCCAGGGAACATGCACCCAAGTTGTAGGATGCAGCGTGACAACTTGGAGAAAGTAACAAGAGTGTTGGAGAACCAAGAAGAAACACAAGAGGCCATGGGAACCTGGCTCCCACCCCTTAGTGCTGATGAGCCACTGGTGGCTGTCCTTGGGCCCCGCTGGGGGAGCGGCCATCTGCAGTGGGCAGAAATCAGGTGTCCACACCTGTGGGAGCAGCCCACTGCCTTCTTCAGCAGACTTCATTGGAAACGAAAGCACAGCTTTCACTTGAGAATGTTTAGAGAAAAGTGGAAAGACTTGTACATTTAGGACAGAATGCCTTGAGAATAGTAGCAAAATACTATAAATAATATTCATTTCCTCAGGGAAAATTAAAGAGTATGTGAAAAATAGAGCTGGAGGAGCTTAATATTAGAAAGATATTATCTCCAGAGTCTTCTAATCAGAAAAAAAAAAATTTTCATGAACATGTTGTTATTTCAAGACAAAGTTACATGAACTGGATGGGACCAACTTTTCTGGGGCTGGGGAGTGCTTTATGAGAAGAGCTGTTTCTCTGTGGCTGAGCTGTGGTCAAAAGCTGGTGTGTGGACCACAAGCACCATCCCAGGTGGGTGTCCGGAGACTCATGGAAGGCTTTCTCGGAATGTAATTGTGAATATGTAGCCTTGGCATTCCTTCCTCTCATCAGCGGTGGGTTCTTAGTTTACCAGAGTTCTTAGCTATGAGCAGAAGCTCCCAGGGGAAAAGCATTAAAGCTGTGATAGCAGGTTAAGGAGCAAACTTCCATGGACTTTTCTGGACAAGATGCTGCTTTTTCTCATGACCCTGTAGAATTTCTCTTGACTACTTCAACTGTAGCAGTGACCTGGTAAGCACCAGGAAGAATCTGTGCACACAAGTGAGTGGAAACACGACAGGCTTCATGGGTATTGGGGTGTGGATCATTTTGGAGAATGTGTTGGGCATGAGGGGCAACTGCAAATTTCGTTTCTTCTAAGAAAATAACCGTCCTGGCCATGGACACACACACTCTTCCTGCTCCTTATACCTGTGGGGATCCTCCCTGAGGGTTCCTCCCTATGGAAACTGTTTCTTTTGTCTTTTTCTATTGTAACTAGATGAACCACAAGTCAGAAAATAAAATGAAATCAGCACTTTGGGGTACCAATTGCATCACCAATCCAGCAAGAAAATATAAAATATGTCATTGCGACTCACTCTGAGCCCATATCCAATGGTGTAGATTATGGGTCCCCAACCCTGGGCTGTGGACTGGTACCTGTCTGTGACCTATTAGAAACAGGGCCACAAGCTAAACTTGCCTGAGCTCCCCCTCCTGTCTCCCACTCTCCCTACTCTTCACCCTCCCCACAGCCCTATCTATGGAAAACCCAGTCCCTGGTGCCAAAAAATTTGGGGACTGCTGGTCTAGATCAGTGATTTTCAACCTTCTTAATCTCATGGAACATGTAAACTAATTACTAAAATTCTCCGCACACCAAAAATATGTTCTATTTTTTGCCAATCTGAAAAAAAAGTATAATTTTGATTCATTCACACCAAACACCTATTGTCATGTTGGCTGTTGTCATTTTTTTATTTGACAATCTATGAGGAAGAGGTGAGTGCCCCTAACTAAATAGTGGTATTGCATGTTTTAAAAATTCTTGTGACACTCTGAAAATCACTGGTCTAGATGCTTTAAAAAGTGTATCTATCATAGGACCAGCAATCAAAGTGGGACTTTTACTTGTGGTCCTGATTTGTAAATAGATCCTTTTTTATGACAATCTCATATTTTATAACTTCTCTTGAGGGTCTGAGAATCACAATGGTAATGTGTTATATTGGAATGTAGCCTGAAATACAATAACAATATAACTTAATTTTCCAAATAAGACAAGAAATACACTGCTTAGGCTTCTATAATTCTGAGAGACATACCACTTTTATAATAAGCATTAGTACTTAACTTCTCAAGTTGACAGAACTAGAGATATTTTACAGGATGCAGTGTTTTGTAGTCACAAAAAAACATGAACATTTTCTGAGAAATGACCTTGGTTTTATACATTGTAGCTTATTTTTTAAAAGACAGTCTTACTGGACAGGAAGCATTAATATTATAAGCAATTCTTGCTCTCCAAACAAAGGGCTATGCCTCTTTTAAGCAAGTGTTTTGGTGCATATCTTTTCAGTTAACCCTCTGCAGTGAGGGGTCAAAACATAGACTAGATGGAAAGATTAGTACAAGAACATCAAGATGGCAACAGCTACTCCTTTTATCATTAACAGTGTGTTTTCAATGTATTGCCGGGGGGAAAGACCTTTTAAGAATCATCCTATGTGTCTTAAATCTAGAAAAAGTCAATAGACATGCTTATAAGTAATGAGAGAAATATTGTTATAAATTTTTAGTGCAAAATGATAGGTTCTGCCACACACACAAGCTACCAACCGACCTACCAGAACCACAAACCTGCATTAAACTAGCAAGTATCATTTGGTAGAAACTTCTAAAATCAAGGAATGTAAGCCCAAAGGTAGAATTCTTAGATGGTCAGTGGTATTTAAAATCATTTTCTCTTCAGCTAAACTTGCATTTCCTTATCAGAACAAGTGATTGATTTTTTTTTTTAACCAGAAGAACTCACAGACATGCCAGGTTATTAGCATCAGAAAGTCACTGTATTCCCAAGAGCTGGGAAATGAGAAAGGCACCCATGGAGACTTTATTAACTACACAAGTAATTCTGAGCTTTGCCAGACCATTCACAGTGCTGTATTTCTTTTTTTTTTTTTTTTATCCCACTCACTGTTAAAGCAAGAAAGCATCTTGTCTTTCTAAGATTTTACTCATTCAAAAGCTGGACCCATTAACCAAGTATGCAGATAACATAAAAAAAAAAAAAAAGCTAGGATACAATGGTCATATACTCACTGGGCAACTCCTATGAGATCATCAGAGGGTCACTCAGACCTTGCTTTCAAATGGGCTTTTGAATCTGTGCACATGAGGACTAGAAATGCATGGAGTTAAGGAATAACTATATGGCCTCACCTCCTGGTCCTTGAGATGAGGCAGTCTGAAAATCTCTATGTCCTTTCCCCTGGAATGTCTCCGTTGTTAGCATTAAAGCTCCCAAGAAATATTCACTGCTGAATGATTTTGAACCAAGTGAGTCTTGCTTCTTTTTTTAAGAAAAGATTTTATTTATTTATTTTAGACAGACAGGGAAGGAGGGAGAAAAAGAGGGAGAGAAACATCAATATGTGGTTGTCTCTCATGCACCCCACTGGGGACCTGACTTGGCCCACAACCCAGGCATGTGCCCTGATTGGAAATTCACCCAGCAACCCTTTGGTTTACAGGCTGGCACTCAATCCACTGAGCCACACTGGCTACAGCATTGCTTCATTTTTAAGTAGAAGCTTCCTAATGGTATAGAGCAGATACTTTAGAAGGCCCAGATGGGTTGTGAATGAATGGTTTAGATCAGGCAAAATATGGATACTAGAGAATGGTGGGAATCATGGTGAACAAGAAAAAAACATGTCCCCTTTGAAGGGGTGACCCAGCCGTAGACAATCAGAACCATGCAGAAATAAGGCCCAGGGAGGCTAGACCTTCTGACTTGGAAATATGATCTTACCTGACATTTAAGTGTTGACAACTAACTCAGATTCTTGACCAACACTGTGCAGACCAAAGGAATCTATATGTGGGCAGGTACAGCCTTTGGCCACCAGATCCAGCTTTGTGGGGATACACAAAGTTCACATTCCATAACCACCAGTCTAGTTCCTCCATCAGCCAACCCCCACACCCCCCACACTCACCTTGGCACTATCTGGACAACTAAAATCAAGGGAGGGAAAGAGGTCAGTCCTCCCCAGAAGTCATTCTAATGGAAGACTTGATTGTAGAAGTATAATGTCCTCAAACGAGCCATGCTTCTGATCAAAACATACTGAAGTCTTACCTAGCTCTCACTCTGCTTTCTTGAGGTATGCCCAAGCCATGCCTCAGAGTGTTGAATAACTGTAATCCTAACTTTCTTAGTGTTTTCGCTGCCGTGACCACTGTGATGAGGGGCTGGAAAGGAGCAGCCTTGTGCCTTCAAAGAAGGCAGCGGGGAACCCCCAAAGTTGAAGACAGCACACATACCCCCTTGCGCTGAAGCCCTTTGCCAGCCTCTCCACACTTCTTCCCCTCCTTCCTGCCTTGTGACTTCTTGTCCCTGGGTAATATTTCTGTGGTTTCCCGTCTAACATGGCAAGATCCTTGCTGAAAAACTGGTAGGTATTTGGATATTTTAGAGTGTCCACTGACCTCAGAATGGAATTTTTCCACACAGAAAACCTTAGCATCTTTATCTGAGGACGAAGACAAAATAGGAATAAATATGTCATGGAAAAAATTAGACGTCACTTCCTTCATTTGGATGGATGGACTAAGTGATTTTAGGCTGTATCTCACACCAGAATCCTGATGGTGTTGGGACAATCACATTTATAATAAAGTATGTCTCTTTCAGATGCATTGTGTTATTTGTACTTTCTAAGAACCAAGTGGAGGACAGGGATATTTAGGATCACTATTACCTACCTCCAAGGCTAATCTGGAGTGATCTTGAACCTGGGAGTCAGCCTCATGCATGCCTACAAGTTCAAGGGCAAGGGCTCAATAAAGCTCAGACCTTACTCTTCCAGAACAAATCCAGACCTGAGAAAACCCCATGACCCACTACGTTCTCAACCCATTCTTCCAATCCAGTTTCTCAGCATAGAAGAGCCCATTCATTCACATTGTTAAATACAAAGGAATGATCTCCAGATGAAAACTAGGACTAGGGCAGCACCATCCTGTATCTCCTAAATTCCAGCCATGTAGGTGGTCATTATAGGAGTTGAGTAGCTAAAACGAATAACAGTTTAGACTCCTTGGGAGAAGTTATTTTGCTGCTAACATTCAACATTTGTTATCCATGTAAACTTAAATTGATGCCAGGAAATTTTAAAACAGCTCAGATTTACAGTGTGTAAGGATCACATCAAAAAGTAATGTTAACTTCAAGTTGGAAACACCTGGGAATCTGGTTAAGTCATGTTTAAATACCAATGCAATTTAAATAGCTCTGGTGACACCTGAGATTTCTGTCACTGTGAGGGGTGCCGAGGTGGTCTGATACTCAAATGGATTTCCTGCCACCCTTCTGCATTAGTTTACCAGGTTTCACTTCTTGACTACAGGATAAAGCCACTCACAGGGAGCTGGAAGGGACCTAAACCATTCCGGCCCATCACCTACATCATTAACAGGCTTTTTGATAAATGTTTCTAAAGCAATAATACAGAGCTGGAGCAGGACAGAGGAGAGTCCTTTCTTCCTCTATTGGAAAAGAAGCCTGTTGTGCGGTGGTTGGCACCAGCACTGTGACCGTGGCAGGACTTGGGAGGACTAAACTGCAGGGAATAAGAAGAAAGCTACGCCCTCAGAGAGGGAGTAATGATAGATCTGAAAGAAGATGGAAATCATGAATTCAGTGCTTAAGTTGTAGTCCTTGTTCTTTTAAAAATATTCTTTCTTATTGGGTGCCATCCATGTATTTAACTGCCACCTTCCAAAGAAAAGATTGCCTTCATTTATATTATGAAACTGTTAAAAATTAATTCTCAAGTCTACTTAAATACAGGTCCTCCCCCCTACCTATCCAAAGGTAGAGTGAGCTTATGAAACTTTTTGTAAACTGAATCAGTAACATGAAGACCTATGTTAAAGTAAGGTGATGGCTTTTTTCTCAAAAGCAAAAATCCTCTTTGGATTTCATTGTGTTAGCAAAGACAGGTGTCAATGTAAGGGTTTCATAAAAACCAAGTGGCCAAAGGCAAACTTTTGATATCGGGGGCCCATGTATTACATTCACTTAGAAGGCAATTCTCTACATTTTTAACTCAGAAAATTAGCCAGAATACAAAGTATTCTGGTGAAGGCAAAGTAAGCTGTCATTGAAGAGTGATGTTTTCTTTAAAAAAAAGAGTTGCTCATCTATTTTCCTCTAACTAAAGAGGAAAACCAACACTCAGGAGAAGTTGAGCTTTGAGAACAGACAACAGTCCCCATCCTGGCAGCTACCTTACATTCACTGGTGACAAGTTCCTATGTTACTGCACTGTTATTATGTATGTTCCTCTCCCAAGGCCCCAGATTATACATTTTGCTTCTGGGGCTGCTGGTTTTTCATGCTTAAATAAGATCCAAGGGGATAAAAGTTATCATGACTGGTGTTTTAGTCTCAGTCTGTGAGGCCACCCTCTTTCTTTGGGGAAGAATTCCCATCCGTCTGAGCAGTTTCGGGAGTACACTCAGAGAGCAAACTTGGTCAGCACACATCCCCCCACCCTCATCACAAAAGACTCGTCAAGTCACTGATAAGGGACAGGCAGATATCTAGTTCTCTCACTCTGACTCAAAGCCCCATGCAAGTCCCATACCACCAGCCCCTTGCATGTGGACCAGGAATGGAGGAAGGCAAAGAGAGTAAGCTTCACCTTAATTGCCCCAGGGCTCACTTTCCCACATTACACAACATGAAAATGGAAGCATTTTTAAAAATGTGAAAAGAAGTGGCTCCTGAAGGGTGTCATTGTTTTAATGTTATATTCATGGATCTAGAAAGCAGCAGCTCCAATCCACTCACACGGTGAAGTCCTTGTCCCTCACCTGGGGGCAGCCTCCCTCCCATGCTTTGAGCAGGGATGGAGAGACTGAGAGGAAAGAGAAGAACTTTAGGACCAGCACCTGCTGCCAGAGTTAGAATGACCCTCCAGGATCAACGGTGTAGCTTCATCATAAACTACCCCCACCCCAAAATAAAAATGCATCTCCTGCAGATTACAAGCCCTTGCTTTGCTCTTTAAATCTTTTTTTGATAGACTCTGCTAATTGGAAATCAATGACTGTGATTTGACCAAGCCCTGTGATGATAGGAAAATCCCTTCTTCTGAAGTCTCCCAACTGTTTGAGGAACCTTCGTGACCACTGGTAGGAAGCTTTAGTAAAGAGTTAGATTTTTAGGGAAGAGCTCAATACCCCCAAATATACTGTGACTTCAATAACTGAAAATGCCCTGGGTGTAAAATAGCCCAGGAATGTGGATGACAGATGTAAAAAAACACCATTTATCAATATTTTCCTACAATACACCCTAAAATCCCTATTTTTGTAGTTAATGGTTAGACAATGGTCAGCCATTTGAACATGTGCTCTCTGGAATAACCAGACACTAGTATAGTTTCCAAAGCGTTTTGTGTATCAAAACCTATATACTTAGAAGAACTCAGGATAAGAAGAAATTGCTAGGTCCCAAAGGGTTCATGACTATCATCAGATGCAAAGGCCAAGTGGCCTATGGTCTTCTTCAAATGAGGGGCTAGAGAGTGAGAGAAACAGCAGTTATCACAGAACCTCTGTTGCCCTTAGTTCATGATAAAGTTAAAAAAAAAGTCCACTTTTAAAAATCAAGCCATCTTTCAAATTGTTTTCTATACCAAATCTAAACTAATGAAATGAAAATCTAGAACATCTTTAGTGGGGTTGTTAGTGGAAATGCTGTCGGTAGGAAACATTGCTTTGTAGTGCCTGCAAAACAAGCAAAGGAGAAAGGCAGACTGAAGAGAAAAAAAGGGTTCTTCCTATATGATGCTAGCCTTCAAATGACAGGCCTTAACTTGTAATTGGGCACTACTAATTCAAAACCAATGTGGCAATGCTATCCAATTTTTAGACATCTTTTGAAATAGTTTTAGCCACCATTTGGAGATGAGTGAGTGCTTACAAAGGTTGTTAATGTTAGTAAATGAATGTATAAAGTTACAAACTATGCATTTTCAAAGAGTAATGTTTATTTTGTGTCAAACCCAAGTAAATTCTGTTCATAGAGACTTATCACAACCACAAATTATTCAAGATAAACTTGAACACATGTTATTATGGGGAGGTGGGACTCCCATCTATATTCTTCTAGCTGATATTTTTAAAGACAATGCATTGAAATTTCAGGCTCAAAACAAATTCAGCCATTAAGGTGAATTAATAGGAAATGGTTTACATTTACCTCTTAAACAGAAAAAGGACATATTGGCTGTCACAAGATGTGCCCAGTTCTTAGAGGTATGTGTTCTAGTAACATTGGATTAACAATCAAACAAAATTGCATAGAGTTAATGAGGATCACATTGGATAAATAGAGTGTGGGTTGTATCTGGTGTGTTTAATTCTCTATTTAAAAAATATTCCTCAAAGATTTGGGTTATATAGTTCCAAAGAACAAAATATAAAAATAAAATATTGTCATTTGAGGTGGTGAACACAATACAATACACAGGTGATATATTATGGAATGGTACACCTGAAACCTATAATTATATTAACCAATATCACCCCAATAAATTCAATTAAAAATGAAAAATAAAATATTTCCTAGAAAAACAAATTACTGATCTTTTTTCAAAATTACATGGAGATGATGACTCATTTTGGGGGGATGTTTATATGGAATGTGCACATGTTTCTTTAGCCCTCTTGTTGATTTTATATGTTCATGAAAACTTTTCCACCAATAATTTATCTTTGCTCTTTAATCAATGCTTTACTACATTACATGACATGGAAAAAAATCCTTTCCTTCATCTGACAATATGGAAATAGAGAAATCCATTTCTCTACAGTCTGTTTTCCTTCTGTGTCCACTGACAATGTTTCTCAACTGTTTGTATGTAAAATACTGGGAAACGCACTTGTAAACCTGGCAGCCATGTTTAGTTATACTGGGTATGTTTGCTACCATTTAGAAGTCATGCGGAATGTCTTTTTATATTATTTTTAGCCAAATTCATATGTTCTGATACTATGTTTCTGACTACCTAGTCAACTGTAAATACAGCCTGCGGAGGTCCAGGTTTAGACACTGTTCAGTGACTGTTCCTCAGCCGTGCTCCTGGCCAGCTTTTGGCACATTGTATATAGATTTGTCAAATGTTTAAATGATGTTGTTTTTCTAAATGCTGTTCTCTAAAACAACTTTTTTGAATTTTTTTTCTTTGCTTTCCATTGTTTGGGACTTTGTGTGTGCTTTAAAAAAATTGTTTTCTAAATACTTAACACCAGGAAAAATATTTCAAATAAACTGGTGCTAATTGAAATAGAAGAGAAATGTCAGATTGAAGATGTACAACATAAAATGTTCACACCAGTTCAACTAAATTGCACTTTCCTGAGGAGACAGCTGGCATCTACCTGCAGTGGGCATGAGGAGGACAGCTACATGTTTACAGCTTCTGTGGCCCATTTAAGTGTGAAAATATAGAAGTGGTGCTGTCCCCCCTAAGCAAGGATTTGCTACATTGGTCCTATGGGAGAATATAAGTAGAAGTAAAGGTTTATAGTAAGAATCACGTTAATAATAGTCTTCTGGTCTTTGGAGTTTCACGTCTGTAATGCTTCATGTAACAATGAACCTGGTGTTGGTAGTCTAGTCTGACGTCCTCGTTAACCTGTGCTCACTGCGTGTATGGTTCTAGCTTGGGCTGCACAGGCATGTGCCGAGCCAGAGCACAGGACTGTCATTAGGCCAGCCTGACTTCTGCAGTGTCCACACACACGAACTTAAATGCACTTGTAACTTGGTAATTACCATGACGTCTAACTTTCATGTAATAAAAGTTTTTGTGATCTGCTTCTATTTAGGTGCTGTTTATTGAAGTAAAGGGTAACTAACATACCCCAGAGGGATCACTGGGGTTAGAGGATTTGAGGTTTCACCTACAATGGTAAAAATCACTTATAACCAAATGGGCATCTTCCCCGTGTCAACTGTTCAAGGCTTTCTTTAAAAACATGTGGAAGGCACATCTCTCTTCTAGAGTTCAGCCCTGGTGACCACACCTCAAACCCATTCCCTGGCAACATCTGCTCAGACCTGTTAGCTGCTCACCCTGTGCACTGGCCCAGTGGTCCCAGGCATGTAGACACAACCTGGCAAAGAAAAGGCAATGTCCATTCTGGTGGCAAGCCAGCCTAAATACCCTCCCCTAGGCCAAGGCGATGTCCAGTAAAAGCTGAAATATTTGCCTGCAAAAGCCAAGCATATGGATATGTGCAACAAAAGCAGCAAGCTATACAGAACAGCTGTGGGCACAAAACCAAGTTTTGCCTCTTACATGGTAGGCAACTCAACAAGTGGTTTAACTTTTATAAGTCAAGTCTTTATAATGGGAATGATATTGAAGGAGAAGAAAACTAATTAGTCTGGCTTAGCTGGGGTGGAGAGGATGATGACTCATGGCTGGTTGCCTGGTTCAGAGACATTCCTATGTTGAGGGACCATTGTAAGGAAGCCCAAATACTCAAATACTGGAACCTGCAAATGTCCAGGATGAGTGCCTTCAAATAACAGAATTTTCTCTCCTATTTCTTAAGAAGACTCTTTCTAAAATAAGAATGCCCTGCCTTAGTAAATTGCTTATACACCACATCTGAATGTTTTCTTGGTTACTCCTGGCCATCATTATTTCATCAACAGACTGAGCAGTGAAGGCAAAGTTTTATAGCTCAGACTATTTGAGAACTAGAGGATTTTGCAGTTGGACACCCTCTGCCTTCTTCCACATATGCCACCTCCAGCTTCAGCCCAGCTCCTTGCCATTGAACCTCCATGACCTCCTTGTATTCAGCACAGGGAACACTGAGCCATTTGACTTTTCCTGAGATGCAGTGGGACTGAAGATAGGATAACTTTGCTTCTACATGCTAGACTGGGGTCCCCAACCCCTGGGCCATGGACCAGAACCAGTCTGTGGCCTGGTAGGAACCGGACTGCACAGCAGGAGGTGAATGGCTAACGAGCAAGTGAAGCTTCATCTGTATTTATGGGTGCTCCCCATCGCTCACATTACTACATGAGCTCTGCCTCCTGTCAGATCAGCAGCGGATTCTCATGGGAATGCAAACCCTACTTTGAACTGTGTTTGTGAGGGATCTAGGTTACACACTCCTTATGAAAATCTAATGTCTGATAATCTGAGGTGAAGCTGAGATGGTGATGCTAGTGCTGGGGAGTGGTTGCAAATACAGAGTATCATTAGCAGAGAGATTTGACTGCACAGCGACCATAATAAATCAATTGTTTGCAGACTCAACAAAACCCTATCAGTGAGTAGCAAGTGACAATTAAGCTGTATCTGGTGGCAGGCTATAAAGCCATTCCCCATCCACCCCAATCCATAGAAAAATCGTCTTCCACAAAACTGATCCCTGGTGTCAAAAGGACTGAAGACTACTGTGCTAGACAGTGTGCTGATTCTTTCATGGGATCATCTCATTCAAGTTCCACAGCAGCTCTGCCTGTGGGACTATCTGTGCTGGAAACGAGCTGCACACATCTTACATGGCTGGTAGCAAGTAATAATCCCGCTCAGACTAGATAAAGCAAACAAACACAAGTAAGGGAGTACTGAAAGGACACAGGGTGTTGTAGGATCCAAGGTCAGATAATATTGCCCGTGGTCATGGAGTCCTAGAACCAAGATCTGGAAATCAGACAACCACATTACATTACATTACATTACATTACATTACATTACATTACATTACATTACATTACCACATATCCACCTGTCCAGTCCCATCTCCCAGCCAGCCTCAGTGGAGCTGCAGGATTAGGTCCTCTCTCTTCTCTGTTAGTCTCTTTTCTGCTCACTTTGCAGAGCTGCCTCTGTGCTTCCCAAGCACACAGTAGAAAATGGCCAGGAGGGTCCCACATTGAACTCAGTACGTACCATCAAGGGCAGGCTAGAATCTTGGCACACTGATTCCAAACTCAGGACTCACTGGTCCAGCTTGGGTCAGATAGCTTTCTTTGATTCATCAACTGGGCTGGTAGTGGGGCAGTGTCAGGGGTCACGTGGGAGAGTCTCTAATAAAAAGGTGTGAGGTTGGTAAGGAAGTGATAGAGAAAGGAAGTAATTGACATTCCTACCTAGTAGAGTCTACAAAAGTCAGTTTTTCCTACTAATAAATATAATCATAGAATTTACACCCAAGGGCATATTAAAGATGATCTAATTTAAGTCTTTTATTTCATTGATGATATTCATAACCCACGAATGTCATTTTACATTTATGACTCTTGTTTGATGCTAGTTTGTTATTATTATTATTATTATTTGCCTGAAAGACAAGATTGTTTATTCTCTTAAACAACCACATAGAGCATAGAGAGTAGGACCACTGAAGCAACACTACCTGAATTCAAATCCCATCTCTGCTATTAACTAGCTGTGTGACCTTGAGGGAATTAAGTAAACTATCTGTGCCTCAATTTTCTGCTCCATAAAATATGGGTAACAATATGACCTACCTTATTTGAGTATTGTAAATTCTAAATGAGTTCATATGAGTTAAGTGCTTAATATGGTACCTGAGACATACTAAGAATAAAAAAGTATTAAATGAAACATCAACAGGGTCATTACTCAAATAGCTTGAGACAAGTGCATTAGCCATCTTGAACCATTAGAGCAGGAGCCATTACATTACAGTAAAGCTGAAATTATACACACACACACACACACACATATGTAACAAAAACTATTTTCAAATTTTTCTAACTTAGAATTTTCTACACTATAAAAGCACAGAGAAGTAGAAAGAAAATAAAATCACTGATAATTACAACTCTCAAAAATAAGCACAGATAGAGTCATGCGTTTTTTCAAACCATTTCCATGCACACTTATTTGCACAGTTGCGGTCATGCTGCATATATAATTCACCATGTTGCTTTTAGTCACTTTGTGTTCTCCCATGTCATTAAATATTTTCCAATACCTCCATCTTAATGCTGTATAATAGCGTAGCATGTAGATATACACAATATCCTGAAATATTCCCCTATCTGGAAAACATAGGTTTCCAATTTTTAAAAACATTTTTAAATATGTCTATTTATTTTAGAGAAAGAGGAACGGGAGAGAGAGGAAAAAAACATTGATTTGTTGCCTCCTATACTGAACCTTTTGGTGTATGCGACCACACTCCAGCCAACTCAGCCACATTGGCCAGGGCTAGCTTCCAATTTTAATCTCTTCTAAACCCTTGCTACAGGTTGTCAAATTACTATCCAAATGATTTGATGCAATTTACTCTCCAAACAGCAAAGTGGATGAGTGTCTTGCTATTTGTTCACTTGAAATGAGGATCATCACATTTTAAATCTTCCCTAAATTGACAGGCATTGTGTTTTAGTTTGTATTTCCTAAATGCTAGCTAATGATATTAAACATTTTTCTATGTCAACCACTGATCATTTCTATTTACACTATGTCTGTTCACATTCTCTACCTGTGTATCTTCTGGATATTAACCTGCCCTCATGTATTAGTAGGAGTTTTTTATATTGTTAGGTTGTAAACTTCTGTCTTACTTGCTAGAACATTTTCCCCAATTTATGTGCATTCAGTCATGAGACATTTTTGCATGCAAAATTTTAAAATCTTTGTATCATTAAATCTGTCTATGTTTTTCTTTAAAATTTTACATCTTAGTCCCCTCACATTCAATCAGAAAATATTTCCTTATATTGCCTTTCAGCTTTTGTTTACGCTATCATTTTTACTATCTAGAACATTTTGGTATAGGAAAAGGTCAAATGTACTTTCCCTTTCCAAGTATCTGGCTATTTGTCCCAGTCTCCTTAATGATTAACTCAGCCCAGCCGGTCTTCCAGATTTGCATCACCATTAGTTACTCAGTTGTTATGATGGTAGGATCTTCTCAAAGCTCCTTTGTTCCTGATTAAACTCAGTCAACCCAAGTTATCTCCCCCTCCTTTTTCTTTGTCCACTTGGCCATGATTAGTCCTAGGGATGGTGAGAAGGACAGTCCTGGTCCCACAAAGTCATTTGCTGCCATCTGCTGAGGACAATGTCATTTCATCTGGCCTTTCGACTTTCCATTGCTATCATCCCATCATATATTCTTTTCATTTTCTAATTTTTCAATTACAGTGGACATTCCACATTATATTAATTTCAGGTGTACAGCATAGTGGTTAAACATTTATGTGGTTTATGAAGTGATCACCCTGATATTTCCAATACCCACCTGACCCCATACATAGTCATTACAATATTATTGAGTATATTCCCTATGCTGTACCTTACATCCTTGTGACTATTCTATAACTACCCATTTGTATTTCTCATTCCTTCCACCTTTTCACCCAGCTCCCCTCCCCTTGGGCAACTGTCAGTCACTCTTACTGTCCATCCTCTTGCTGTGGTCTCTAGCTGGTGTTGTGTCTGTGACATGTACTGATAACATCCCATGTTCCTCCCTCCAGGGCCCTTTCAGGCCTCTCTCCTGGGGTCCTAGGTTACAAAGAGAAAACATGAAGGGCAGCATTTTCCCTTTAAGTCTTTTTGTCATGGTGGTAGTGGGAGGACAATGATTTTCTGAGAAAATTTCAGCAATAAATATCTCAAAGCAGAGGCTTAAGTCCTAGAACTTTTGCAATTGTATGATTTTGGAAAAACTAGATTGAAAGCATATGAGTATACCTCAGCATTGCCAAGACAGGTTGAATCATCTCTTCCCTCAGGTGAATATTCACCATTTTCTGCAATATAACTATTTCCTAGTGTATCACATGATACAGAACTATTATGTAAACCACAACACCTTCACATGTAATTATTACTTGTGATAATAGAAAAGCTATTTTCAACGACAATGAAATCACACATATGCCAGTTCTGTTTCAATATATTTGTGTGCATGAACATCTAGCAAGGTTATTCAGCACAGGCAGACAGACAGACTCTTTCTCAGTACAAATCAAATGTTTTCTATTTAAAAGTCGATGTGCGGACTTCCAGCCAAGATGGAGGCATAAGTTAATACACTTTGCCTCCTTTCACAACCAAAAGAAGGACAACAACAAATTTAAGAACAAAAACATAACCAGAACTGCCAGAAAATCGAACTGTATGGAAGTTTGACAACCAAGGAGTTAAAGAAGAAACATTCATCCAGATGGGTAGGAGCCCTAGAGATGGCAGCTGGGGCAGATAAGACTCACAGCAAGGCAGCAGCTGGACAACAGGGTTAGAAAAGGCAGTGGCTGGCAGAGTGAGCAGTCCCACATTTACATGCAGATAAACTGGGAGGAACAACTGGGGAATGAGACAGATTGCACAACCCAGGGTTCCAGTGTGGAGAAATAAAGCCTCAAAACATCTGATTGAAAAAATTTATGGGGGTTGAGGTGGCAGGAGAAATTCCTAGCCTCACAGGAGAGTTCATTGGAGAGACCCACAGGGTCCTAGAACATACAGAAACCCACCCACCTGGGAATCAGCACCAGAGGGCCCAATTTGATTGTGGGTAGTGGGGAACATGGCTGAAAGCCAGCCAAGAGCCAAGTAAGTGGCACTGTTCCCTCTTGGACCCCTCCCCCACATACAGCCCCACAATGCAGTCATCTGGCTTGCCCTGCCCTGCCAAATACCTAAGGCTCCAACACTTACTATGTAATGAGCCCACCGAGACAAAAAAATATGGCCCAAGTGACAGAACAAATCAAAGCTCCAAAAAGAGAACTAAGTGATAAAGAGATAGCCAACCTATCAGATGCAGAGTTCAAATCACTGGTAATCAGGATGCTCACAGAATTGGTTGAGTATGGTTGCAAAATAAAGGAGAAAGTGAAGGCTATGAAAAGTGAAATAAAGGAAAATGTACAAGGAACCAACAGTGATGGGAAGGAAACCGGGACTCAAATCAAAACAATTTGGACCAGAAGAAAGAAAGAAATATTCAACCAGATCATAATGAAGAAACAAGAATTTTTTAAAAATGAGGAGAGGCTTAGGAGCCTCCAGGACAACTTTAAACATTCCAACATCCAAATCATAGGGGTGCCAGAAAAAGAAGAGGAAGAACAAGAAACTGAAAACTTACTTGAACAAATAATGAAGGAGAATTTCCCCAATCTGGCAAAGGAAATAGACTTCTAGGAAGTCCAGGAAGGTCAGGGAGTGTCAAGGAAGTTGGACCCAAAAAAGAACACATCAAGGCACATCATCATTAAGCTACCCAAGACTAGAGATAAGGAGAGAATCTTAAAAGCAGCAAGAGGAAAGAGGGAGTTACCTACAGAGGAGTTCCCATAAGACTACCAGCTGATTTCTCAAAAGAAACCTTGCAGGCAAGTAGGGGCAGGAAAGAAGCATTCCAAGTCATGATAGGCAAGGACCTACATCCAAGAATATCTCTATCCAGCAAAGCTATCATTTAGATTGGTAGGGCAGATAAAGTGCTTCTCAGATAAGGCCAAGTTAAAGGAGTTCATCATCACTAAGCCCTTATTATATGAAATGTTAAAGGGGCTTATCTAAGAAAAATAAGAAGATAAAAAATATGAACAGTAAAATGACAACAAACTCACAACTATCAACAACTAAACCTAAAAACAAAAAGAAACTAAGCAAACAACTAGAACAGGAACAGAATCACAGAAATGGAGATCACATGGAGGGTTATCAGCAGGGAGGGGGTGAGGAGAGAATGGGGGAAAGGTACAGGGAATCACATGCATAAATGATAGGTGCAAAATAGACAGGGGGAGGTTGGGAATAGTATGGGAAATGGAGAAGCCAAAGAATTTTTATGTATGACCCATGGACATGAAGTAAGGTGGGGGAATGCTGGTGAGTGAGGGTGTAGAGTAGAGGGGGAGAAAAAGAAGAAAAAAATGTAATAGCATAACAACTGTAATAGGACAACTGTAATAGCATAATCAATAAAATATATTAAAAAATAAAAATCAATATGCCTAAGGCTGAGCTGTAATTCTTTTTTTCATTTCTTCCTTTTGCTTTTTATAGCCAAATAAACCAAGGATTTGATTTAGAATCCTCTTGTACTTCTTTATTCACCATATGATGATAAAGTAATAAAACTGCCTGCAAATGCTACAATCAGAACTTGGTGTCAGAACATTAGAGGCACTAACCTGACTGTGGACACTTTTGCCTTGTAGAAGGGAGGGGCCATCCTTTTCTAGGTAGCCAAGACTTTGGTTTTGAGGAAAACAGTTCAGAGAGCTAGGACACTTCTTTTTAGTGGAAAGAAAAGAGGCTTTTTGGGCAAGCCTGAATTGTCCATTTCTTTGCATGATAAACCAATGGAATTTGGACAGTCAGGTGAGGGGTGTGTGTGTGTGTGTGTGTGTGTGTAGAGTGGGAAGGAAAAACAACCTGAAAGTAGAAAAGGGGGAAGGGAGATTTGAGAAGAGTCCAGCACTGAACTTTCTGGGATGACAGGAATGGCCTACATCCATGCCCATCCAATGTAGTAGCCACTGGGCACTTTAAATGTGGCTGATGTAACTGGGAAACTGAATTTTTAAATTTATTTAAGTTTAAATTGCCATGTGCAGCTAATGGACACCTATTGGGCAGAGCAGAGAAGACCTTTCACACCAGTCCCTTTCACATCAGACCCTTCTCCCTCCCGGAAATCAAGCCACACACAGCAGGGAGAGGCCTGAGGGATTTTCTAGAAGGTGATGAGTAAGTGATAGTCAATTTTAAGTTGTTGCTTGCTCTGCATTTCCCTTCTGTCCAGAAGCCTTCAGCTGATGTCTCCCACACAGAGAGGGCTGTTCATCTCAGCTTTGCTGAGACTGCCATTCTGTGCCCTGTATCCTGGTGTCATTATTATTAGTCCCCAACTCACTATGAAAAGTCTGCCCCCAGACCCTGACCAGTATGGCTCATTTGGTTAGGTGTTGTCCTGTGAAATGGAAGGTGGTGGGTTCAATTCCCAGTCAGGGTACATTCCTAGGTTCCAGCTCCAAGAGGCAACTGATTGATGTTTCTTTCTTACACCATTGTTTCTCTCCTTCTCTTTCTCCCTTCCTTCCCATCTCTCTAAAAATAAATAAGTAATTTTTTTTAAAAAGGTCTCCCACTGGAACAATGCATCATATGGACTCCCTGCTTAAACACACAGCCTTGTATTCATGGCATTGTAGAGATTTTAGGGGCAGAATGTGAAGAAAAACTCAGAAGTTCCTATCACCTCTCCCTACAACCTGTCCAAGAGTTGGGGGAGGGAAAGTAGAACCCAGAGCAGAAAACCAAGCAGCATGGGGCCCAAGTCACACAGACCAGCTAGAGCAGCCATGAGATCAAGCTGGCTCCCCAAATAAACTACAGGATAGTGAACAAAAGAGGTGGAAGGAGGAAGAGGGAGCCAGTTACAAAAATGGAAAGAAATCACTTTCCTAGCCTTTTCCAAGGATTACCAAGAAATCCTGGACCAATGAAATGTTTTTTCACTTCCCTGTACTTGGTAAAATTCAACATTCATATGCACAACGTTCTACCAGTTAAAACCATAACAAAATTGTAAAAGTCTTCCAGGTATAATTAAAGTTTAAAATAAATTACCTGAGGTTTCCACAAGGATAAAATAAAACTAAACAAACACACATAAGGTAAAACAAAACTAAAAAGCCATATAACTGGAGCTTTACCTGAAATTTATAGTAGGCACTAATTTTTAACTTTAGGTCAAATGTTTTGGTTGTTGTATATGTGTGTGTTTGATGGTGGTGAGACTGCTTAAGATCTACTTTCTTACCGAATTTGAAGTACACAGTAATACAGTATTATTTCCGCATTCTCCCTCCCTACCAGCCCCTGGTAGTCACCATTCTAATCTCTACCTTGTTTCTATAGTTCACTTTTTTTTAAATATTCTATATATAAGTGATACCATACAGTATTTGTCTTTCTCTGTCTGGCTTATCTCACTTAACACAATGGCCTCCAGGTCCACCCACATTGTCACAGTGGCAGAATTTCTTTCTTTATTTTGGCTGGCTAATGTTCATTGTGTATATGAAGCATGTCTTCTTTATCTGTTTACCCCTCAACAGACACAGGTTGTTTCCACATCTGACTATGGTACATCATGCTGCATGAACATGGGAATGCAAATATCCCTTCATGATCCTGATTTTATATTCTTTGGAAATATACTCAAAAGTGGAATTGCTAAGTTATATGGTAGTTCTATTTTTAATTTTTTCAGAAGCCTCCATACTGTTTTCCACAGTGGCTGCACCAATTTGCAATCCCACCAACAGTACACAGGGGTCTGTTTTCTCCACAATTTCTTCAGCACTTGTTATCGCTTGTCCTTTGGATAATGGCCATTCTAACAGGTGTGAAATGATATCTCATTGTACTTTTGATTTGCATTTCCCTGATAATTAGTGATGCTGAGTATTTTTTCATATACCTGTTGGTCATTTTTATGTCTTCTTTGGAAAAATGTCTTTTCAGGTCCTTTGCCTATTTTTAAATCTGATTATTTGGGAGGTTTTTGTTTGTTCCACATGTTTTGTTTTGTTTTTTAATGGGACTCTAAGTGATTTCTCACTTAGCAGAACTGTACATGAGAACTAGACATTTTTACTACATCAATCCTAAATACACAGTACATATGAAACATTTGAAGAATAATTCACTTTAATTTTTACTTACAGATGTATACAAAATACTCTTTTCTATTTCTTCTGATCCAAGCAGATAAATGCCTGGAATACCTTGCACCTAAATGTCCCTGTGGGGGCAGCAACAGGAAGTAACGTAGGCTCTGGAGTCAGACTTCAGGTTTTGAATCCTGGTTCCACCAACTCAGTTTTCTCATCTGTAAAGTGGTAAATAATATGCACTGAGTAAGTGCTAACTATGATGGTGATGATGATGATGATGATGATGATGATGATGATGATTTGTGATTAGTTGGTAGAGAGATAGAAATGTCTGAGAATTTAAATATAAACTTGAAAACAAGTACCAAAGTCATACCTTAGGAAATGGGTTCACTTTTAAAATAGAGTTAAAATTAAAAATAGAATTACCATATGATCTAGCAATTCCACTTTTGAGTATATTTTCAAAAGATATAAAATCAGCTACTCTAATATCAACCTTGGAAGTCATTTGTTTGTCATTCTCCTTACCACACACTGTGACAAAATTTTAAGTATTTTCTATCTAATAGCATGTGAAGCCCTTGAGGGAAGGGATTATTGACATGTATTTGTATTCTGAAAACTAACAAAGTACTTGAAATATGGCAGAAAATCAATAACTATTTATTGACATCAGTTACACAACAAGCATTGAATGGGCACCTGCCCATGAACAGCAATGACTATCCCAGATGCTAAGGACATTTGTCTGGCTCACTACTGGGGTTCAGTGAAGGAAAAAGTTGACAACACGAAGTCAGAGAAAAATTTGGGGGTTTGTGTGTCACATATAAATACAGTATTTGCTTTCTTCAGTGCTCAGTCCTTGTAGTCGTAGGCTCATCTAGGTGAACATCCAGAACCCAGGAAACCTCACTGCTGCCAGCTTCACCAGGGGTAGAGAGCACACAGCAGCACCCCAGGGGGGGGTGCTCCTAAGAGGCTGGGCCTGGGTATAAGGGCCTAAGTCACAGGGCAGAGATGAGAGCCTGAGAACAGACAGGTGGGTGCAGATGCTCCATGTAACAGGAGCAATCTCTACTGTAACAATCCCAGAGCAGAGCTTCCAGGTCTCAGGCAGGGGCATGCACCATCATTTCACTCCACTCAGGAAGCCCAAAGTTATATTTTTCCACCAGGCAGTGACATTCATTTACATTCCTCCCAGTCCACACAAAGCCCACTGATCACAGGCCAGTCATCCCCAGAAGCTGTGCTGCCCACTAACCCAACCAGCATTCACTTCTGTCAGGTTTCCAGGCACAAACAGCTAGACAGTTAACACAAGGTCTTTTTTTATTTTCATAAAGGAGAAAATGCTTTGTTAACCTTTCACTCACACATCCCCATTCCTGACCCCTTTGAGCTCCCAAACTCTTATCAGAAATCACCAATAAGCCATTTCTGATGCCCCCTAAATTCAGTATGCACAAGACTCAGGTAATTCTCTGCTCTCTCCCTCCCTGGGTACCTTATGTTTCCCTGTTTTGATGAACACAATAGACATCCAGCCAATGTTCTCCAGTATGGAATCTTCCATGGCCATTCCAAATTCCTGAGCATGCTTGTCAGGGCTCTTCAGGGTCTAGGATGGTCTATCCCCAGTTCCTTCCACAGGTGCCTCACTCTTTAAACCTGGACTATCTGTCATTCTCACAGACTGTGGTTGGAAAATGCCTATAGCCTTTGTATGTGATTTCTACTTTCTTAATACACAATCTTTAAAATGAAGGACTGGGGACCCAAGGAGGAGAATAATGAAGGCCACCATCACTGCTAAGGCATGGAACATCAGACCTATATAAATGACATCCTTGGCTTCTGAAGGTCCCTTCATGCCCCATCAGCACAGAGCACCCAGTCAGCAACAATGAGACTATGAACACCTGCCAACTCACAGGCACAGGTAACTAGGGATGACAAGTAAAAGGAGCTGGGACAGCCCACAGTCAAAAATGATGCAAGACTTTTGCAGTGAATTTCAAGTATATGGGGCTTGTCAAGTACTAGACAGGATGACCCAATGTACTCTTTCCAGTTCTTATTTTTTTGGAAATGAACAAAACAGATTCCTCAATGTGATCATACCCTTCCTTTTTCCTTGCCCACCTTACCAGGAGCTGGCTGACATCCCAGCCAATGATTCCCAGAATGGTTGTTAAACACCCAGTATGTTGATAGTACTCTTTCTCTCTCTCTGACACTGTGGCAAAGGGGAAAAGAAAAAAATGAAGCTGCTGACATTGGAAAATAATAAAATTCAAAAAGTTAAGCAATAAGATATGAAAAATTTCTAAGAAAATTGCATTCTTGAACTGCAAAAATAAAAAAGCAAGACATAGAATAGTATTTATATAGTATGTTCCTATTTGTATAAAAAAGTGTATAGTATATATATATCCCTGTATAAACAAGTTTTATCAGAGAAATTTTCTGAATGATACAAAAAAAACCATCGCTGGTGGTTACCTCCAGAGAGGAAGTCTGGTATGTGGGGTCAGAAAGATATATTTGATCATGTATCATATCACATTGTTTGTTTATCATGTGCATGTATTTCTTTAATATTTTAAAATTGGAGACTTCTGGCCAAGATGGAGGCATAGGTAGACACACTATGCCTCCTCATACAACCAAAATAAGGACAACAACAATTTAGAAACAAAATAACAACCAGAACTGACAGAAAATTGAACTGTATGGAAGTCTGACAACCAAGGAGTTAAAATAGACATATTCATCCAGACCAGTAGGCAGGGCGGAGTCAGGTCTCCAGGCAGAGAGGGTTCAAGGAAAAAAAAGCAGTGGCACCGGGCGCATAGGCAGCAGCTGACAAACCCTGGGTGCACAAGACGACAGTGGGCAGACCTTGGGCGTGCAGGCAGCAGCTGGCAGACCCAGGGCACAGGGTGGCAACAGGCAGACCCAGCAAGGCAGCGATTGTGAAGCGGGGCACAGTGCACAAGGTGGCTGGCTGACCAGGCAGTCCCATACTCACATGCAGATAAACCAGGAGAAACTGGAGAGTGAGACAGGCTGCACAACCCAGGGTTCCAGCTCCGGGAAATAAAGCCTCAAAACATCAATTAAAAACACCTGTGGGGACTGAGGTACCAGGAGAGACTCCAGCCTCACAGGAGAGCTTGTTAGAGAGACCCACAGGGTCCTAGAATGTGCACAAGCCCCTCTATGCAGGAACCAGCACCACAAAGGCCCAGTTTGCTTGGGGGAAGTGGCTGAAGGGACTGAAATTCCAACAGAGAGTGGAGCAAGTGCCATTGTTCCCTCTCAGACTCTGCCCCCACATATAGCATCCCAACCCAGTGACTGGGTTACCCTGTCCTGGTGGACATCTAAGGTTCTGTCCCTCATACATAACAGGCGTGACAAGACAAAAAAAAAAAAAAATGGCTCAAACGGAAGAACAGATCAAAGCTCCAGAGCAAAAACAACTAAGCAATGAAGAGATAGCCAACCTATCACATGCACAGTGCAAAACACTGGTGATCAGGATGCTCACAGAATTGGTTGAATTTGGTCATAAATTAGATGAACAAATGCAGGCTACGATAAGAGAAATTAAGGAAAGTGCACAGGGAACCAATAGTGATGGAAAGAAAACTGGGACTCAAATCAATGGAGTGGACCAGAAGAAAGAAAGAAACAACCAAACAGAAAAGAAGGAAGAAATAAGAATTCAAAAAAATGAGGAGAAGCTTGGGAACCTCCAGGACATCTTGAAAGGTTCCAACACTCAAATTATAGGGGTACCAGAAGGAGAAGAGGAAGAGCAACAAGTGGAAAACTTATTTGAACAAATAATAAAGGAAAACTTCCCCATTCTGGCAAAGGAAATAGACTTGCAGGGAGTCCAGGAAGCTGAGAGAGTCCCAAAGAAGTTGCACCCAAGGAGGAACACACCAAGGCACATCATAATTACATTACCCAAGATTAAAATGGAGAGAATCCTAGAAGCAGCAAGAGATAAGGGGACAGTCACCTACAAAGGAGTTCCCATCAGACTGTCAGCTGATTTCTCAAAAGAGACCTTGCAGGCAAGAAGGGGCTGGAAAGAAGTATTCCAAGTCATGAAAGGCAAGGACCTACATCCAAGATTGCTCTATCCAGCAAAGCTTTCATTTAGAATGGAAGGGCAGATAAAGTGCTTCTCAGATAAGGCCAAGTTAAAGGAGTTCATCATCACCAAGCCCTTATT
>PVIA01013765.1:0-15481 GCA_004024845.1 Tonatia bakeri
TCCACTCCATTGATTTGAGTCCCAGTTTTCTTCCCCTCACTATTGTTTCCCTGTGTGTTTTCCTTCATTTCTCTTATCGTAGCCTGCATCCGTTCATCTAATTTATGTCCAAAGTCAACCAATTCTGTGAGCTTCCTGATCAACAGTGCTTTGAACTGTGCATCTGGTAATTCGGCAATTTCTTGGTCACTTAAAAAAAATGGTTCTGGGGCTTTCAAATATGTTTGAGCCATCTTTTTAATTTTCCTTTGGTGTGGATGCCGCTGTTTCGTAAGGGCGGCGGAGCATTAGGTGTTCACGGGGCGGGGCACCCCAGTGGCTGGGTTGTGACGTTGTATGTGGGGGCGGGGTCTGAGAGGGAACAATGGCGCCTGCTCCGCTCTCTCTAGGACTTCCGTTCCCTCCACTTTCTCCCACAAGCAAACTGGGCCCTTGCTGTGCTGGCTCCCTGGTGGTGGGCTGGTGTAATTTCTCGGACTCTGTGGGCTTCCCCGAGAAGTCTCCTGTGAGGCTGGGAGAGTCTCCCGGCCTCAGTTCCCAGATGGGGCTCGTAAGCTTTGAAACGCGGCGGCGCTGCCCGTTTTCACTTAGTGTGTGCTCAACCATGTGGCTGCGGACAGCCAGCTGCCCTGCGCCCCTCACTGGGTCTGCTAGTCGCCTACCGCTCCCAGCGTCCACCACCGTCCGTCCGCTGCCGTCTGCGCCCTGCGCGCCCGCGCCTGCCAGCCAGCGCCTCTTCCCGCCAGGACCCCTCGACCCCACTTCGCAGGCCTCCGACTCCGCCGCTCCTTACCGGTCTGGATGTACTGGAGCCCAACTTCTGTTCAATTAATTTCTCTCTGTTCTGGTTGTTAATTGTTTCTCAATTTTTGTTGTCCTTAGTTTTGGTTGCGTGAGGAAGCACAATGCGACTGCCTATGCCTCCATCTTGGCCGGAACTTGGAAACCTATATTTGTTTGATAAACTAGAGATGTCATACATTTGAACCCAAAACTTTTTATTATTAATTGTCACTTGCAGTAATCGTAGTGGAAGAAATGGGGAAACATCCAGTATTTGGTTTGTGTATCAAAACTGATGAGGCCATGCACTATAAAGTGTTCAAAAACTCCCTAAAACATGAAAAAATGCTTTTTAGGGAGAACAGGGTGAGCATCTTGAGATGCTTAATCACATGGCTTCAGAGAATAAAGAATGATGAGAGTTTTGAAGTCTTAGGTTGTGTCCAGGGTGGGCCTGGGGTGCAGTGCCCTGCTGTAGGTATGAACATTCAGCTGGTATCAAACAAGGAAACCCTCAAGCTGCATTTCCAGTTTTTCCAGACTGACAGAAGAAGAAGAAGAAGATGGAGCAAGAGTTTAAAAATATCCATAGTCAAGCATTTACAAATGGATACAGACTTTTCCATAAGAAAAATGAATGTTTACTGTGGAAACAGCTGATTTCTTGTTTGGGAAAGACCCTTATTTTCATTCTTCACATACTTTTTACAATGTTTTTTTTTTTTTTTTTTTTTTTTTTTTTTTTTTTTTTTTTTTTTTTTTTTTTTTTTTTTTTGTGGGGGATGCCCATATAGGTTCCATTGTAGGAAATAGTTGTTGAAAATGGTTGTATTCTACTATTTGTATACATTTTGTAGCATAATTTTATACAAGTTTAAAGAAAATTAATGCTTTGTCATGTTTATTAGGTAAGAATCACTAAGGAACAATTTCACCCAATGAGAAAATTTCTTAAGGATATAAGAATGTAATTTCAGACTTAGGCCCTTTTAGTTCAGCAGATTGAGTGCTGGCCTGGGAATCAAAGGGTTGCCAGTTCGAATCCCAATCATCATGGCGCATGTGATGATTAAGGGCCAGTTCCCCAGTACGGGATGCACCACACACATCGACACATCGATGTTTCTATCCCCCTCTTCCTCCCTTACTTGCCATCTAATCATAAATAAATAAATAAAATCTTTTCCAAAGTTATCTTAAAGCATATTTGAATAGGAAGCAATATGTGTCATGGTTCATGTAGGACTGTATTAAATATTTTTATTTAATGCATTTTTCTTAGCCTTTCTTCCTTTGAAATGAAAATATACATACAACAAAGACACAAAGTAAGTGCGCTATAAATGTGAACAAAAAGATATGCTTTAGGTCTTTGGTTCACTGAAAGAACCAGAATGTCACAGGTTGTCAATAGAAGTCCATTTGTTTGTGGTTTGACTGTGGTGATGTAGTTGAGAATCAAATGTAAGTGCGTGGAGATCAGGCAGCATACAGTAAGGTAAAAGTAAATAGAGTGAATAAAAAAAGGGATCCCAAGATTGTGGGTGAGTTTTTAAACAAGGAAACAGCCTCCATTGTCCAATGCCTGCACTGTTGGGCCATTTCTATCTCACTGGTATTCATATTCAGAGCCAGCACATTTAGCAGAGAAAGTGATGTCTGCAGTGGAGTTACCATGTCAACTGATACCTGATATCATCCATCTATTATTTGTTCACATCACAAAATAATAAATGAGATTCTTTTGTAAGTGATATTAATTTTCCACTGCATATAAGACCATATTTCTATAGTCCTGATTTCAAAAATGAAGGAGTGATTTGCAGGCAGGACTTCAAGAATGGAATTGTGAGTCATCCCTGAGTCCTAAACTGAACATTAGAACATAATTTGCGTGTGCACTTGAAGTTCAAACTGAAAATCTTGGTGCGCTTCAAATGAAGGGCATGGTCCTCAAGACCTTTGAAGTAAGAGTCCAGTTAACTTAATGACTCTGGTGAAATTCCTTAATATCACACAATGAATTAGGGCTGGGAAACTACTCTTATTATTCTAGCGAGGACTGAGGTGCACAAGGATCCTGGAATGCATGTAAAAAGTCAGATATGGATTGCTAAAAACGGTGGGTGTAGGTAATAAGAATGGAAGTGCTCTTCTCCCATACAAAGTTCTGTTTCCAAATATGTGTACTGTTGAATTGTTTACACTTGCATAAAGTTGTATCATAAAACTCACTGTCACCTGATTAACTTACAATAATCATTCAAACTATAAAAATGTACGAGAAGAAAGAAGCTTGGGAAAGCTGCTTATTTCAGGAGGAAGTCATACTTTCTAGTAGAGATGTGCAGGTACAATAAGGGAGAAGGAAACAGAAGGGCTAGATATTTATTCTCAGGACAACTGGACTCAAGAAAAGAATCATTCCTTCCTCTGGCCTCGAGAAATAGGTCCCTGGACTATATTCTACCGAGGAAAACTGCACATTTGTTGTGAACCAGAGTCCTATGGGCACCAACTTTTGTATTGAGTGGTAAAAACATTGAGATGTTATTGTTGTGTTTCCCCAGAACATGTTATGTGAGGGGAGCCTACAAAGGGTTTTGAATCAGAGGAGACTCATTGCAGGTTTATATTCATTTGAATATAAATGAATTCATTTGTGTTTATCAGAATAATGTAATCATGCATATGAAGGGCTTTTAAAAACACTTTTCATATCACTGGAATTCATGTACAATTTATCAAGAATTGCTTGGGAGCTAAAAAGATGTTTTGTCTTGCTATAGTACTATGCACATTTAAAAGATGGGTGTTGTTCTTTTGGAGAGGCAGTGTGTCCCTAAAAAGAAACAACTCAGTTTTCCTCCTCTTCCAGAGAGACGCGTTTCTAGTGTGTTTTTCCGTCCTCTATGACCCCTTTAGTCAGACTGATATGACCACACTCACCATCACACTAAAATCTGACACTTCTGGTCACCAAATTGTGGGATTTTCCACCACAACCATCAGTTCTCTGGGACACCAGCCGGCCATTAATGGATATGGTAACATATTCAATTGAGAGTCATACAGTACTAAACTACAGTAAATACAAATGTAAGAGAAAGATTACAAATATAATGTGTCAAAGAATCAGCAAAAAATTTATGCGAGTATTATAATCTTAATTTTTGATGGAAATCGCACAAATTTTCTAATCATGTTCAACCCATACAAAATGGTTCCAAGTCAAATGGATTGGTCAAGTTAAGAACACAACCAGAGAAATATGAAGAAAAGAGTCCTGGTCCTGACACAGCGACGTCTTCACGGCTCCTCCACGCAGGTCTGTGCTATCACCAGGCCTGTATTCAGGTGCCACTCATCGCCAGACCTGCTCCGCTAAGACTCCCACCTTTGTTCTCTTTCATAAAGTGCACATGCACCTTTCCTGGCACTCCAGAGGTACTTACAGATCCCAGGAGGTCATGCAAATCTTCATCTGTCTGGTGTTTCCAGTTCTATACTGACCTTCTGAGTCCACATTCCTGCGCACCTGATGCCTGAGGGTCGCTACTTTGGTTTAAATAAGCGATGCCGAGCCTCTGGGAATGGTGAGTGTGGTATATAAGTGAGAGGACCCAAAACCCTGACCAGTTCCCTGCCAGGCTGAGGGCACATTTTCAAGCAATTACTCAGTCCTTCCTGGCCAAGGTTTCTACACAGTTCTTTTGTGAATTTTTTTGCTGAGAGACACTTCCTGGCAGCCGGCCCACCCCTCACCATTTAAAGGCATCACTCAGAGAACACAATCTGTACGCCTCACTGTTCCAGGGCCACGGAACCCAAATTGCTCCCCAGGGTGCAGGTGTGCTGAAGTCCCCTTAGCTATCCTCCGAGTTTAATAACACACACTTCAGATAGATTTGTTTGGAAGAGTTCTGAAAGCAAGTGCAGTGGCAGCAAGACACATTATGGATGCCAAGTGGGGCTTTGATCTCAAAAGGTTCTGCATGCTTTAAACATGTAAACTACCCCTTTGAGTTGGAATTGGATCACCTGAGGAGATCTAAGAAGTGACGTCAGCTGTGCTCCCTGACAACGTTACTAAACTTCTTTGGGTAGTTCATCCTTGTTGAATGTGGGTGGTCCAGGTGATGCTCAGGAGATCCCATTGATTAGTAGGAGGGCTCTGGAATGCATCTGTGCAGGCTTTGTGCAGGTGAGATAATGGAATGCTCCACTGGGGGTGGGTTCAGGAGAGCAGCACACATTCTTTCTGTAGCAGTTTGTGGACCTCTGTGGGAGGAGAGAGTACATGAAGACAGAAAAAGAAACTCAGCGTGGTCTCCCTGTGGCAGCTTGTTATCCTGCCTCCTCGTAACAAAGGAGAGGAGAGGGTGGGCCTTTCATCATTCCCAGGTCCTTCTGCCAGTGATTATGGTGGGTTTAGACAAAAGGGCTGTGCCTTTGAAGACACATTCTCAAAATGCTCACTTGACTCCTCAGCGTATGGTCTCCTGAGAACAGAACCCAGAGTATGAGGAGGATCAGCACCAGGAGGACATGGCAGCTTCTCAGGTAAAAGATGTGTCCTCAGTCAGAGACTGTGCTGACTATTCCTCCTAATATGATTGGATTAAGAATCAGCAACCTATTTTTTTTCTTTGATGTTGTTTGATAATGAGACTGTTTTTTTTCTACTTCTTTCATTTTCTATTGATGATTGTCAAAGGCAGTAGTCTCATTGCTTTTCTCCTTTGTCCCAGGTCCTGCTGTGCATTCTCTTTATCTAGGCTTCCCTAGGTCAAGAATTTCTGCCTCTAATTAATAACCATCAAACATGGCACACATCTCCTCTTTGACAGATCAACCTGGGAAAGCAGCTGTGTGCAATATATTTTGGGATGGGCTCAGAGGCTTGGGTATTGGTGGAGCAGGGATATATGTGTTTAAGTTCATGTGGCAGCAGCATCACTATTGTACATCAGTGGTAAGAAAATGCAGATTTTCCAGTGAGAATCACTTTGAATGTTCTGTAAAAGAACAATCAGTAGAATAGACTTTATCACTCAATTGGTAAGAAACATTTGCTATTTAAATACAAAAATACTGTACTGAACATGAGAGGTACATGTGGATTGACATTGGAAAACATGAATGTTTACTTATGATTAGTATCACATAATAACTTTCTTATTTATGTATTTTGACAGTAGTGTCAATAAGCAATAAGGACATGTCCTTCAGCATGCCTCAGTCGCTGAATATCAATTGATACAATTCACCTGGTACTCACTTGGCTGAGGTTATCTCTTCAGTGTAGAGTTAATAGTTTTCCTTTATCATTAACGAGAGTCTAGCAGGGAATCTCTGAGGGATGTGAAAAAACTATCATATTTGACCTAGACACATTTGTTGTTCTTTTAACTTCTCTTTGCTTTGGAAAATGAAGGCCCCACATTTATTTCAAAGAGATCATAGGCTTTTGACATGGAGAATTGAATCAGTGAGGCCTTTATCCTGTAAATTTTTGTTATATTGCACACTCATCTCACAGATGTACTCTAAATTATCACTTCTTACGTTTTCAGATAATTTTACAAGAATCATTTTAAAAACATATGCTTAATCCAGAGAAATTGGTAAGACCTAGCTCTGCATTTATCATACAAAAACATTCTCAAAGAAATAAAGCATGAAGAAACCATAGCTCTAACTCCTTTTCTATTGCTATATGTGTATGTGTCTTCATTGTGTTTATAAACACATATGGTATCTTGGAGTGAAAGACTCACCATATTTACAGAATCACAAAATAACCTTGATTTATATTGATATAGAAATTTTATATTCTATTTCTTTCATTTCTACCAAGTTTTCATATGTCCAGGTATGTATGACTGTGTGCATGAAATGTTAACAATTGAGTTACTTTGTATTTTTACTCTTTTAAGATGTTTTCATTCTTCTGAGTTACAAACAGAGCAGTGAACATCCATGAAGTCTCTGGGTGTATTTGGCTATGTTTTCTTGAAAATCTTAGCTCAAGATTTGAGTAAAACTATAGGTCTATAATTTACTGTATGTTTCAGAAAATATTATTCTATCAAGAATAATCTTATTCTCAATGTAACTGTAGTAAATTTTCAAATAAAATTCTGGCAGCTATATTTCTTGCATCTTGAGAAATGTAAACTTTATACAATTCATTCAACTGCAATTCATGTGTGACTCATTTTCTGTGTCTTCCTTTTTGTGCCATTGAGAAGTATGGCACGTGGACCAGAGACCGTAGCTTCGTTAGTAAGAAGTGAGCTTGTACTGCCTACCAAAATGAAGATATAGGCAGACATCCTTTGCTTTGTTGCACAAACAGAAGGATAACCACAAAACATCAGAAGTGGCATATTGAAATATTTGGAAGCCAGACAACCAAGGAGTTGAAGAAGAAACATTCATCCAGACTGATAGGAGGGACAGAGATACTCAGTCAGGGTATAGATTATGTGCAGTAAGCTGGCGGCTGCCATACCAGGTGTATGAGGTGGCGGTTGGTGGGCTGGGGTTATGAGGTGGCAGTTGGTGGACCAGGTGGTAGTACATTCATGTCCACATAAATGAGGAGTACAATGGGGAAAGAAAACAGCCAATGCAATCTAGGGTTCCAGCACAGGAAACTGAAGCCACAAAACCTCTGGCTATAAAAACCTGTGGAGGTTGCAGGAGCGGGAGAAACTCACGTCTCTCAGAAGACTCTGTTGCAGGTCCTCATGCAATCTGAGGTACTACACAAGCCTACTCACCACAGAATCATCACCAGAAAGGGCTATATGCTTGAGGGAATTGGGAGATTGACTAAGAGCTGGGTCAGAGATGAGCAAGCAGGATTGTTCCCTTTTGGATCCCTGCCCCACAAACAGCACTATAACCCACCAAAGTGGGTTGTCCTGCCCTGAAAATAACTAAGGCTCCATACCTTGGAACTGTAACAGGTGAAACATGACAAAGAAACATAGCCCAAATGAAAGAACAGATCAACATTCCAGCAAAAGTTGCCTGGCTGCTGTAGCTCAGTGGATGAAATGCCAGCCTTTGAACCACAGAGTTGACAGTTCAATTCCCAGTCAGACCACATACCTGGTTTGCTGGACAGGTCCACAGTATGGCTCATGCTAGAGGCAACCACACATTGATGTTTCTCTTACTCTATTCTCCCTCCCAACCCACTCTGTAAAAGTAAATCAACTTTTTTTTAATGAACTAAGCACCGTAGAGGTAGCCAACAAAACAGATGTAGATTTCACAACACTGGTAATCAGGATAGTGACAGAAATGGTTGACTAGAGCTACAATACAAAGGAGGAAGTGCAGGCTCTGCAAGGTGAAATACAGAATTATATACAGGGCACTAACAGAGAAAGGAATAAAACAGTGACTCAGATAAAAAATTTGGACCTGAAGGAAGAAATAAACATTCAACCATGTTGGAATGTAGAAAGAAGAATTGAGAAAAATGAGAAGAGGCTGAGGTAGCTCTGGGACAACTTTAAACCTTTCAACATCCTTATTTTAGGGGTTCCAGAAGGAGAAGGGGAAGAACAACAACTGGAAACCTGTTCTGAAAAACAATAAAGGAAAACCCTACTAAGTCTGGTGAAGAAAGAGACATGCAAGTAAACAGAGCTCACAGAGTCTCAAAGAAGTGACCCAAGGAGGAATACACCAAGATATATCACAATTCCATTGCCTAACGTAAAAGATAAGGAGAGAATCTTAAAAGCAACAACACAAAAAGGGTTACCTAGAAAGGGATTCCCAGAATAGTAGCAGCTGATTTATCCAAGGAAACCTTGCAGGCAAGAAGGGACTGGAAACAAGTGTTCAAAGTAATGCAAGTCAGGGACCTACATGTAAGATTAACCTAACCAGCAAAACTATCACTTAAAAAGGAAGGGCAAGTGAAGTGCTTCCCAGATAAGGTCAAGTTAAAGGAGTTCATCATCACCAAGCCCTTATATGAAATGTTCAAGGGACTTAATCTAAGAAAAAGAAGATGATCAAAAATATGAACAGTGAAATGACAACAAACAACACTAACAACTGACCTAGAAAAACAAAACCAAGAGAAAAACAAACAAAGCAAAAAACTAGAACAGGACCAAAATCACCAAAATATAGATCATATGGAGGGTAATCAGCTGGGTGGGAGTGAGGGAAGAATGGGGTTGAAGGTTGAGGGAAGAAGAAGCATAAATGTTGGGTACAAAATAGGCAGGAGGGAAATTAAAATATGATAGGAAATGAGAAGTCATAGACTTATTTTCATGATCCATGGGCATGAACTTAGTAGTGGAAGCATGAAGAGAAGGTGGCTGCAGGGCACAAGAGGTAAGACACAAAAATAAGGGACAATTATAACAGCATAATGAAAAAAACATACTCCAACTAGTGAGCTTGTGAAAAATGTGGAAAACAGGCCCCACACACAACTCCTGAATTGGAATCTGCTTGTTGGCAGAACTACATCTTTTGTTGCCTGAGTGAAATCTAAAGAAGTTACTTACACTTACAACTCACCATGCCTTTTGTAGCAGAGAAGTACATGCAGCTGTTTCCGAATGATACAACTACCAAACTGAGCAATCCATATACCTGTGTGTGTTCCTGCATCTTCAAGTTTGTTTTCCTGAAAAGTAATGTCTTTGCATTGGACTTGTAGATATGTATTGTCCTCTGTTGTTGATGTCACCAAATACACTGGAGAGTGTCAGAGGGTCAAAGTGGCCTTACTGAATGATACAGGGTATCTCCTAGGTCAAAACCACTTGTAACACTTTTCCTGTTAGATGACAGTGAGAACAGTGCTGTGTCTCCTTGGTAAATGTGCCTCCTTTTTTCCTGCAGCTATCTTTAACCTTCAAGGACGTATCAGTAGATTTCTCTCAGGAGGAGTGGGAATGTCTGGACCCAGGTCAGCGAAAATTGTACTCGGATGTGATGTTGGAGAACTACAGCAACCTGGTCTCCTTGGGTGAGGCTGACTGCCTTCACAGTTCCCTCTCCACCTGCAGGATTTTGTTTTCTTTATTTAATTTCTTTAGGGGACACTACCTTATATGGTAGACTTTCAGATTCATGCTCACAATGGATCACTTGGAGGTTATCTCATGTAGAAAATAAAGGCTGTGAGAACTATAGTCCTTAGGAACTCACTGCCTTAAAAATTTACCTGTTGTTCAAGTAATTAAGGTGCTTTCAGCAAATAGGATTTTGGGGAAATGATCTTCTAGAATATTTTAATTTTCCTTCAGTGTTCTTATGTAAGCACAATGTGGATTGGAAATGGGGAATCTATAAAAAATAATAATGTTTATTTTGTACCCAGGACTTGTTGTTTCTAAGCCCGTGGTGGTCACATTTTTGGAGCAAATGAAGGAGCGCTGGAATATTTGCAGAAAAAAGTCAATATCTGCACCCCCAGGTAGGTCAGAATGGAAATACAGATGTCTCAGGTGAGAAACCCAAAGGTCACAGAGCAAACTGGACCTTCAAATGTGGTTTGGGAAGCTGTGCTTCAATGGAAATGATTTTGAATAGCCCAGGCTTATTTCCATTGCTGTCATAGAGGGTTGGCTGATTTTCAACAGTGTCCCATGCTCCTACATGCTTTCAGAATTCTGTTATTACTCCACTGACCTCTGTTATAATATAAGCAATTCTGGCCATAGCCCTTCCTCTCTAAAAATAAATCAGTGCAATCCATAAAAAATGTGTGCAGTCTATACAATTAAGTTATTTTTGGACTCTAGGGTCACCAACTTCTGGCTGCTCTTGCATTGCTTTGAGGACTTGAAAAATCTGTGCATGTTTCTGAGAAATTGTACATTAAGCCTTGTTTCTTTTTTTAAGTGTTGTTTTCTGCCAAGAATGGAGTTTATGAAGGAAGTGATAGAGATCCTGGAATGTGTCACAGTAATCCCAGAAATCCAGGAATCCTGGGTACAGGGGTTACTTTTGTCTAACACAATTTTTAACCCTGTGGGGGCTGCAAAGAAGACCCTACAAAACTTAGAGTCAGGGATGTTTTTGTAGCACAAAGTTCCTCCCCAACCAGAGACGATCTACTGTTTGTTTGCTTGTTTTTGTGCAGAGTCTTTTTATTTTATTTTAATCATTGTTCAAGTACAGTTTTCTCCCCTTTACTTCAAATCCAGCCCACTCACCCCTCCCTCCCAACTTCCCTCCCATTACCACCCTCCCCCTAGTTTTTATCCATGTGTCTTTTAACTTTGTTCCTGTAAACCCTTCCCTTTTCCCCCTGAAACTCCCTCTTCTCTCTCCTCTGGTCACTTTCTGCCTTCCTATATTACAGTGACTTTGACTATATTTTGCTTCTTCCTTTGTTTTATTGTTTAGGTTCCTGTTAAAGGTGAGATCATACGGTATTTATCTTTCACTGCCTGGCTTATTTCGCTTAGCATAATGCTTTCCAGTTGCATCCATGATATTGCAAAGGGTAGGAGCTCCTTCTTTCTTTCTGCTGCATAGAATTCCATTGTGTAAATGTACCATAGTTTTTTGATCCATCCATTTACTGATGGGCATCTAGGTTGCTTCCAGTACTTAGCTAGTGTAAATTGTGCTGCTATGAACATGGGGGTGCAAAGGTTCTTTTGGATTGGTGTTTTAGGATTATTAGGATATAGTCCCAGCAGTGGAATTGCTGGATCGAAAGGCAGATTCATTTTTAGTTTTCTGAGGAAGTTCCATACTGTTTTCCATAGTGGTTGTACCAGTCCGCAGTCCCACCAACAGTGCAATAAGGTTCCCTTTTCTCCACACCCTCTCCAACACTTGTGTGTTGCTTTGCTTATGATGGCCATTCTGACTGGTGTGAAGTGGCACCTCATTGAGGTTTTAACCTGCATCTCTCTGATAGCTAGTGATATTGAACATCATTTCATGTGATTTTGGATCTTCTGTATGTCCTCCTTGGAGAAGTGTCTGTTCAAGTCCTTTGCCCATTTTTTAATTGGGGTCATTTTCTTCTTAGAGTGTAGTCATGTAAGTTCTTTATATATTTTGGAGATTAAGCCCTTGTCTGAGGAATCATTGGCAAATATGTTTTCCCATACAGTTGATTCTCTTTTTATTTTGATCCTGTTTTCTTTAGCTGTGTAGAAGCTCTTTTTTTTGATGAGGTCCCATTTATTTATTCTTTCCTTTATGTGTCTTGCTCTAGGGGACATGTCTGTAAAAAAGTTTTTGCGTGATATATCTGAGATTTTCCTATCTAAGTTCTCCTCTACTACTTTAATGGTGTCACGATTTATATTTAAGTCTTTTATCCATCTTGAGTTTATTTTTGTATAGGGTGTACGTTGGTGTTGTAGTTTCACTTTTTTGTACGTAGCTGTCCAGTTCTCCCAGCACCATTTGTTGAAGAGGCTATTTTTACTCCATTTTATGTCGCTGCCTCCTTTGTCAACTATCCATTGTCCTTAGAGACTTGGGTTTATTTCTGGGCTCTCTGTTCTGTTCCATTGGTCCATGTGCCCGTTTTTGTGCCAGTACCAGGCTCTTTTCATTACAGTGGCCTTGTAGTATAGTTTAGTGTCAGGTATTGTGATCCCTCCTACTTTACCTTTCTTTCCCAAAATCGCAGCTGCTATTCGGGGTCATTTATGGTTCCATATAAATTTTAGAAGTGTTTGTTCTATGTCTGTGAAATAAGCCATTGGTTCTTTAATAGGTATCACATTGAATGTGTAAATTGCTTTGGGTAGTATGGACATTTTAATGATATTAATTCCTCCAATCCATGAATACGGTATATGTTTCCATTTGTTTGTGTCTTCCTTGATTTCTTTCCGCAGTGGTATTCAGAATAGTTTTCTGAATACAGGACTTTTACCTCTTTGGATAGGTTCATTCCTAGGTATTTTATTTTTCTTTTTGCTATTTCAAATGGGATTCTTTCCTTGATTTCTGCTTCTGCTGTTTCATTGGTGATGTACAGAAATGCCTTTGATTTCTGGATATTGACTTTGTATCCTGCTGTTTTGCCAAATTCGTTTATTAGGTCAAGCAGTTTTTTGGTAGAGTCTATAGGATTTTCTACGTACACTATCATGTCATCAGCAAACAATGACAATTTTGTTTCCTCCTTTCTGATTTGGATGCCATTTATGTCCTTTTCTTCTCTGATCACAGTGGCTAAAACTTCCAATACTATATTGAATAAAAGTGGTGAAAGTGGACAGCCTTGTCTTGCTCCTGTTCTTAGTGGAAAAGATTTTAGTTTTTGCCCATTGAGTATGATGCTGGCTGTAGGTCTCTCACATATGGCCTTTATTATGTTGAGGAATGCTCCCTCTATTCCCACTTTGCTGAGTGTTTTTATCATAAGTGGTTGTTATTCCTTATCAAATGCTTTTTCTGCATCTATTGAAATGATCATATGATTTTTGTGTTTGCTTTTGTTTATGTGATGTATTACATTTACTGATTTGCGAATATTGAACCATCCTTGCATCCCTGGGATGATACCCACTTGGTCATGGTGGATGATCTTTTTAATGTATTGTTGGATGCGGTTTGCCAGTATTTTGTTCAGGATTTTAGCATCAATGTTCATCAGAGATATTGGCCTGAAATTTTCTTTCTTCGTTGTGTCTTTATCTAGTTTTGGGATTAGGATGATGTTGGCCTCATAAAAAGAGTTTGGGAGTCTTCCACCTTTTTCGATTTTTTGGAATAGTCTGTGCAGGATAGGGGTTAGCTCTTCCTTAAATGATTTGTAGAGTTCTCCTGTGAAACCATATGATCCAGGGCTTTTGTGTGTTGGGAGTATGTTAATTACTGCTTCAATTTCTTTTGCTGTTATTGGTTTGTTCAGGTTTTCTGCTTCTTTTTTATTGAGTTTTGGAAGAGTATATTTTTCTAGAAATTTGTCCATTTCATCTAGGTTTTCAAATTTCTTGGCATACAGTTCTTCGTAGTAATTTCTTACAATTCTTTGTATTTCTGTGGTGTTAGTTGTAATCTCTCCTCTTTCATTTCTGATTGTGTTTATTTGGGTCTTCTCTCTTTTTTTCTTCATGAGTCTGCCTAAAGGCTTTTCAATTTTGTTTATCTTTTCGGAGAACCAGCTCCTGGATTAATTGATCCTTAGAATTGTGCTTTTAATCTCTATGTCATTTAATTTTGCTCTGATCTTGTTTATTTCCTTCCTTCTACTTGCTTTGGGCTGTCTTTGTTGTTGTTCCTCTAGTTCTTGTAGACATAGGGTTAGGTTGTTTGTTTGAAATATTTCTATCTTTTTTAGGTATGCCTGTATTGCTCTGAACTTCCTTGTCATACAGCCTTCACTGTATCCCATAAGTTTTGGGTTGTTGTAAGTTCATTTTCATTTGTTTCCAGAAACCTTTTGATTTCTTCCCTAATTTCATCCTTGACCCATGCATTGTTTAATAGCATGCTATTTAATCTCCATGATTTTGAGTGTTTTCGGTTTTTTTCCTTGGGGTTGGTTTTTAGTTTCAGTCCCTTGTGATCTGAGAAAATGCTTTGTATGATTTCAATTTTCTTGACCATGTTGAGACTTGTTTGCATCCTATCATGTGGTCTATCTTTGAATATGTTCCGTGTGCGTTTTAAAAGAATGTGTATTTAGCTTCTTTGGGATGGAGGGCTCTGAATATATCAGTCAAGTATATTTCATCTAGCGTATTGTTCAATGCCACGATATCTTTGTTGATATTTTGTTTGGAAGGTCTGTCCATTTTTGACAGTGGGGTGTTAAAATCCCCCACTATAATTGTGGTGCTGTCAATATCTTTCTTGAAGTCCTCTAGAATTTTGTTTATGTATTTGGATGCACATCTGTTGGGTGCATATATATTTACAATACTGATGTCTTCTTGGTGGATTCTTCCCTTGAGTATTATGAAGTGACCTTCTGGGTCTCTCTTTATGGCCCTTTTTTGGAAGTCTATTTTGTCTGAAATGAGTATCACTACCCCAGCTTTTTTTCCCTGTCCATTTGCTTGGTAAATTTGTTTCCAGCCCTTCACTTTCAGCCTGTGCAGGTCTTTTATCCTGAGGTGGGTCTCTTGTAGGCAGCATATGGGTGGGTCATGTTTTCTAATCCATTCAGCTATTCTCTGTCTTTTGATTGGAGCATTTCATCCATTTAAATTTAAGGTTATTATTGATAGGTACTTACTCATTGCCATTTATGTACATGTGTTCCTCTCTCTCTTTCTCTTTTCCTTCTTTTCCTTAAATTAGACCCTTTAGTATCTTTTGCAGAGCTGTTTTAGTGGAGGTATATTCTTTTAGACTTCTTTTGTCTGGGAAGTTTCTTATTTGGCCTTCTATCTTGATTGAGAGCCTTGCTGGGTAAAGTAGCCTTGGTTGCAGACCTCTGGTTCTCATAACTTGTAACATTTCTTGCCATTCTCTTCTGGCTTGAAGTGTTTCCATTGCGTTTCCATTGAGAAAACAGCTGTATGCCTTATTGGGGATCCCTTGTATGTTACTTCCTTTCTCTCTCTTGCTGCCTTTAATATTCTCTTTTTGTCTTGAAATTTTGCCATTTTAAGTATGATGTGTCTTGAGTTCGTCTCTTTGGGTTCCTCTTGATTAGAACTCTGTGTTTCCTGGATTTGTGTGACTTTTTCTCTCATCAAATTAGGGAAGTTTTCCATCA
>PVIA01013765.1:15581-30496 GCA_004024845.1 Tonatia bakeri
TTTTTTTTTTTTTTTTTTTTTTTTTTTTTTACTTTGTCTTCCAATTCGCTGATCCCATCTTTTGCTTCATCGATCCTGCTTTTCATTCCTTCTACGGTGTTCTTCAGTTCAGAAATTGTATTCTTCATTTCCTCTTGGCCTTTGTTGATAGTTTCTATTTCCTTTTTCATATTGATATAGTTTGCATTGAGATCATTGTAGCTTCCCTGTAGTTTCTGGAAGCTCATTGTGAGCTCTTTGAACTTCCTTATAATCATTGTTTTGAACTCAGTATCTGATAGTTGACTTGCCTCTATTTCATCTAGCATTCCTTTTGAGGATTCCTCCTTTCCCTTCCTTTGTGGATTGTTTCTTTGTCTTCCCATTGTCCCTGAGAATCTTCTCATTAACCTCTGTTTCTTAACTTGATCTGTTCTGGTTCCTTGTGTTTATGGTGTGAACTTCTGTGGTAGAATACCTGTGAGATTCAGTGTTGTAGTCTCTTTTGGGTATCCTGGTTTTCACAGCTTCCCCCTACTCTTCTTTGTGATCAGTTGGAGGAGTAAGGCAAAATGGGTTAAGACAGCAAGCCAGTATTCTATGATATTTACAGTAGCAGCCAGTAGAGAACAGGTGGGAAATCCTTTGGCTATATATAGTGTAAACCGTGATCTTCTGCCCCACTATCCACGTTTTACAAAGTATGGAAAGAAGATAAGACTCTTATTGGGGAGGAAAGACTTGTTAGTTGGATCTAGAAAGCTGTGAGGCTGTGCGAGGTCAGATTCTGAGATAATGTGGGAATAAAGAATAGTAAATAGGAGTAATGTGTAAAAGAATGGAGATAACCCTTACATTAACAGAGTTTAGGAGGTTGAGAAGTGAGCTGCTATCTGGGAGGGGTGTTCATTTTTATTTACACGTGTATGGAATAAGTCTTATTTATAGTAATATTGAAGCAACAATCTTGTGACAGATTCTACGAGATCTAGATAAGAAGAATAAGGAGTATAGAATCCTGAGTGGTTTACTAATGGAACCCAAGTGAGGGACAGTGAATTATCAACACACTTTGAATGAGATAACAGGGGAACCTATGAAACGACAGTATAAGCAGCCAAGCAAAGAAGATTATACAGAAAGAAAAAAAACAAAATACTATTAAAATAAAAAATGTCAGAAAAGAGAGAAAAATATAATGTAAATTTTCAGTAATTTGCAGGCAAAAAAAGAAACAAAAACAAACAAATGAACAAAGAAAACAACAGAAGATGGATTGCGGGAGAGATAGATTTGGAGTGGAAGTAATAGCACTAGGATGGAAGAAGAGAAACATAAGGAATTTGGAGATTTAAAAATAGTAAGAGTTAAAAAATAAAAAGTTGCTTAATAAACAAAAACAAGATAAAATCAAACAATCAAACAACAACAGTGGGATAAGGGGGAAAAAAAAAGAAAGAAAAAAGGAAGAAGAAAACACACACACACACACATACACACACACAGAGGGAAAAAAAAAACTGTTGTTTTTTTCTAACTGGCCAAACCAGTTTTTCTGCTTTTGCCAGCTCAAGCAGGCTGAGGGGTGGTTAGAATGCTTTTCACCCTTCTCAGACAGAACTCTGCCAGTCTCTCAGGTACTGTCCCCAGGGCTGGCCACCCACCTTTTCCAGAAAGATTGCTGTCTGGGCTCAGGGCACAAGCTCCAGAGATGGCAAAGAGTCATGCCCCTCCCCAACTTCACCAACACAGGCTTCAGTTCAGCGAAGCACCCACCTCTCCTCCGAGTTCATGGTGCACCCTCTGGGGGCTGCAAGGAGTGGAGCGCTTCCCGGCTGCCGGTCTAGTGCCAGTGGGCTCTAAGTTCGTGGGGAGCACTCGCCTCTCCTCCGGGTTCCCGGTGCACTCTCTGGGGCTTGGGAGGGGTCGCGCACTTCCCTTTGCCACCACCGTGGGTGCCAGGAACCCACGAAGTGCTGTGTCTTTTCTGGGTTTACCTTTTGATAGTCAGGTATCCCAGCGGGGCGTGCACCCGCTTGAAATCACCCCAGCTCCAGAAGCCCTTCCCTTGTTCACGGCCGTGGGGTCTCAGTCTTCCGCAAAACCACACACTCACCGGGTTGGGGGCTCGGGCTCACAAGGCAAGGCCTCCCTTGGTCCGGCAGACTGGGGTACTCGCTGTTCCCCGGGAAGTTTGTGGGTGCCCCCAACCCCTGCACTTCTGCTTCTCAATCCTTGTTGTCTGGGGAGGGAGCAGCGACTCCACTCTCCGGGGTGCCCTGTGACAGACCCAGGAGCACCGGGTCTGGTCTCCATGGCTATCCCAGGGCCCTTATTATCCTGAAGCAGTCCTCTTACTGTCTGTTTATTCAATGTCTGGATAACTTTTGATGTCCTATTTTCATGAATGTTGCCATATCGATATGGCGGTCTCCTGCTCTGTTCCTCCTCAGATCAGCCAAATTCTCCCCCATGAACTGGGGAAGGGGATCACAATTCCTCCAACAAGGACGCCATCTTCCTGAATGTGTGTCGACAATCTACTTTTTTGTTTGACTTCAAAATGTCCTTGTGCTCATGCAACTGTACCATAGTTTCTTGATCCATTTATTTACTGATGGAACGCAGGTTACTTCCAGCATTGAGCCATTGTAAATTGTGCTGCTGTGAACATTGGGGTGCATAGGTTATTTCAAATTTGTGTGTCACGGTTCTTAGGGTAGAAGTGGCTCCTAACCTTTGGGACAGCATTATGCTAATGAAATAAGCTAGGCAGTGAAAAACAAGTATGATATGATCTCATCTTTAAGAGGAAACTAATCAAAATAGACAATCAAGCAAAGTATAACCAGATATATCAAAACAAAGAACAAACTGACAGTAAGCAAAGGGGAGGCGGGAGGGGATAATGGGGGGAAAGAGGGCAACGGTTATCAGGAGCATGTATAAAGGAATCATAGAAAAAACTAAAGGGGGTAGGATCAATGTGGGGAAGTAGGGATGGCTGTGTTAGGGGGAGTCATAGGGAAATTGAAGAAAACTGCCCTTGAACAACATTAAAGAAATGTGGGAAGAACATGTCCATTTAGTTTGCCTGGGCCACAGAGTGAGAAGTATAGAGCATGCAGAGGGCAGATACAGCCATTTTGAGAGATTTAGGAGAGTCTGTACCATGAGGCAAGAATGGGCCATTTGTATGCAAAAGACAGGGGTAGGGCTTGGGTGAATTCTCTAGTGGAGTAGATTGTAGTCTCAGGGAATGACGAGGACAGGGCTGTAGCATTAGCCATGTAGGGGGTGACTCAGATATAGTGCCTTCTAGCTCTATTATGGGGACAGCTGTACAAGGAAAGAATGGCTTCAGATGACTTGTGGGTAGGAAAATGCTTCCCCTCCAGCCTTAGGACCTGAAGCCAGACAGTGGGGTCCCTCCCTAAATGTCCCTAGCTGCTTTCAATCTGCTGTCCCAAGGCTGAAGGTCAGAACTTGTGAGTCCCTGTAAGTCTGTGTCAGACCCTTTAAGAGAAAGACTTGGACTCCAGCATCTCTGAGTCTCAGTGAACCATTATTGCTGCTGGTTTTCCAGCATGATTCCTTTTATATCATAAATTCTCCAAATTTGTTGGTTGTGTTTTTAGCATTTCTTCGCATATTTGGAAAGTAAGTGATAGTTTTAAGATCAGTACTTAAGACACTGTGTGACTCAATTCAAATGTAAATCACGATACGGCAATTGCAATTAAATTTATGTGTGCATTTGTCTGGGTATTTTTTCTTACATTGTTCATTTTGGACTTATCTTGTTTCTTTCTTTCTGGGCATTTTTAATGTTCAATGGCTGCTTGGTCCTTTCCGTTAAAAATATAATCTTCATTTTATATCTGCCCATGGCTGAATTTATATTCTCTGTATGTCATATATGAACTTTTATGAATTGGATCCAGCTGGTGTTGTTCACTGGCTTGAGTGCTGGCTTGGGAACCAGTGTTTCCTGGTTTGATTCCCAGTTGGGGCACATGCCTGGGTTGTTAGCCAGGTTCCCAGCAGGGGGCCCTTGTGAGTCAAACTCACACTGATGTTTCTCCCCCTCCTCTCCCCTCTGTGTAAAAATAAATAAATAAAATCTTACAAAACTGCTTTTGTAACTTGAATGTAATATTGAAAAGATTTGATCTGTGCTTTCCTGTACCTCTTTGGCAACCTGAGCCTGCATTCTGCTCCGCCATGCTGTGCTCTGAAGAGTTGCGCAACATCTTTCCCAGCAAGCAGTCCCAGCCTACAGGGGAGGGCAGTGCATGGGTTCACTAGTTAGGTCACAGAGCATGCACCTGACCCACCAAAGTGTCCACATGGGTGGCTGGCTATGACCTGTACAGTGCCAATGAGTAAACAGTGCCTTCTATGGAGAAAGCACTTGTGAAAACTGACATTCAGATCACTCAGGCTGCTGGGTGCTATGGAAGTGTTGCTCCATGTTCTGACTTGTCTCCAAAACACCTTGTAGATGTAGCACCTGGTGTCATAGATGGAGATTATGGAGGAAGTATTGGTGTTGTATTGTTCAATTTTGGCAAAGGAAAGTTCTCAGTTAAAAAGGGTGACAGTACTGCACAGCACATTTGTGAGTGGGTTTATTATTCAGGAATAGAAGAAGATCAAGGTTTCAATGATGCCAAACAGGGTTCCAAAAGCTTTGGTTCCACTGGAAAGAACTGAAATGCAAGAAAATGAGAAAACATATTTTTTCTCAAAAATAAGAAGCTTTTGTTTAGCATTTTGTTCCTTAATCAACCTTTATCTTCCAAAAATACTTAGTTCTGGGCTTCAGGCCAAGATGGACGCGTAGGATAGACACAATGTGCCTCCTCGCACAACCAAAAGAAGGACGACAACAATTTAAAAATAAAAGAACCACAACTGACAGAAAATCAGACTGTATGGAAGCCTGACAACCAAGAAGTCAAAGAAGACACATTCATCCAGACTGGTAGAAGGTGCGGAGTCTGGCAGCCAGCAGGGAGAGGACTTGCAGCAAGTTGGTGGCTAGTGGACTGGGGCATGCAAGGCAGTGGCTGGTGGATCCAGCAAGGCAGCAGATTGTGGAATGGGGCACACCTGGCTGCTGCTAGCTGACAAGGCAGCAGCTGGCAGACCAGGCAGTCTCATATTCTTGAGGAGATAATCCAGGAAAAACAAAGGGGAAGCAGGACAGACCACACAACCCAGGGTCCCAGCTCAGGGAAATAAAGCCTCAAACCACTGATTGAAACACCTGTGGGGGTTGAGGTAGCAGGGGAACAAACTCCAAGCCTCACAAAAAGTTCAATGGAGAGACCCACAGGGTCCTAGAACTTATATAAAACCACTCATGCAGGAATCAGCACTAGAGGGGCCCACTAGTGCTGAAAAGCAAAAACCCTTTGCTTTCAGGCTGCAATGGAAATGACTGAAACCTGGCAGAGAGTGGAGCAAACACCATTGTTCCCTCTCAGACCCTTTCCCCACATATAGCGTCACAACCCAGCGATGTGGGTTACACTGCTCTGAGTAACACCTAAGGCTCTGCCTCACACTATGTAACAGGTGCATCAAGACAAAAAAAAATGGCACAACTAACATAACAGCCCAGAGCTACAGAAAAAATACAACTAAATGACAAAGAGATAGCTAACATATCAGATGCACAGTTCAAAACACTGGTAATCAGGATGGTCAAATATGAGATGAAAAAATGAAGGCCGCACTAAGTGAAATAAAGGAAACTGTACAGGGAACCAAGAGTGACAGGAAGTACCATTGGACTCAAATCAACAGTGTGAATTAGAAGGCAGATAGAAACATCCACTCAGAAAAGAGTGAAGAAACAAGAATTCAAAAACAAATGTCCTAGTAATGCCCAGGACATCTTTAAACATTCCAGCATCCTTATTATAGGGGTACCAGAAGGACAAGAGGAAGACCAACAAGTGGTAAAGTTATTTGAACAAATAACAGAGAACTTCCCCAGCCTGGGAAAACAAATAGACTTCCAGGAAGTCCAGACAGTCTCAGAGAATTTGGACCCAACGAGAAAAACACCAAAGCAAATCATAATTACATTAGCCAAGATTAAAATGAAGGAGAGAATCCAAGAAGCAGCAAAAGATGAAGAGGCAGTTACCTACAAAGGAGTTCCCATCAGACTGTCACCTGATTTTTCCAAAGAGACCTTACAGGCAAGAAGGGGCTGGAAAGAAGTATTCCAAGTCCTGAAAGGCAAGGACCTACATCCCAGATTGCTCTATCCAGCAAAGCTTTCATTTGGATTGGAAGAGCAGATAAAATGATTCTCAGATAAGGTCAAGTTAAAGGAGTTCATCATCACCAAATATTATTATATGAACTATTACAAGGAATTATCTAAGAAAAAGAATATAAAACATATCTATAGTAAAATGACAGCAAACTCACAATTATTGGAGAGTTTAATTATTATTAACCACACATAAAACAAAGGGAAAAGTAAACTAAGAAAACAACTGCAACTGGAATAAAACCACAGAAATGGACATCACATGGAGGGTTCTCAACAAGGGAGTGGGAGCAGAAGAGAGGGGATAAAGGTACAGAGAATGGGTAGCATAGATCGGAGGTAGAAAATAGACAGAGGGAGGGTAAGAATAGTCTGGGAAAAGTAAAAGACAAAGAACGTACAGGTATGACCCATGGACAGGAACTAAAAGGGGGGAATGTGGGTTGGAGGGGGTGTGCAGGATGGAGGGGTGTGAAGTTTGGGAAATGGGACAACTGTAATAGCATAATTAATAAAATACATTTTAAAAACACTTGGTTAACTTTTTGTCCAAGGAAAGGGTACATTTTTGTGTTATTCTGTATTTGATTGTTATATAAATCTGAATGGTAACCTAACACAGATTACGTTTTCAGTCAATTGTATATCAGTAACTGATTCCCCCCACAACACTGTAATTTAATTGAATAAGTGTTCCCCCTTGAACAGCTCATTTTTCAGTTTGCTTTATAAATGTTAGGCAAAGCTGGCAGAAGACTGTACTTGAACAACAACAATAATATAAATGAATGAATGAATGAATGAATGAATGAATGAATGAATAAATAAATAAATAGCCCTGGCTGGCGCAGCTCAGTGGATTGAGCACGGGCTGCGAACCAAAGCATCGCAAGTTCGATTCCCAGTCAGGGCACATGCCTGGGTTGCAGGCCACGGCCCCCAGCAACTGCACATTGATGTTTCTCTCTCTGTCTCTTTCTCCCTCCCTTCCCTCTCTAAAAATAAATAAATAAAATCTTTAAAAAAAACAGTGAGAAATGTTTTCAAAAAAATTAATTAATTAATTAATTAATAGCATTCAAAAAGGGAAAAATAAATGATAAGCAAAGCCTTTTATACAGTGCATTTGAATTTTTCACAGATTCTTGCATAAACTGAATTAAAAGATAATGAAAAGTTAAGAAAAGGAAACTATTTATAGGTACCTCTTTAATATTTTAAATTTTAATAAGAAACCATGTAAATAAAAATCTACCATCTTAACTATCTCTAATGGTGCAGTTAAGTCATATTAAGTATACTGGTTAAATTGTGAATCTGAATTCTGGAAACTTCCATCTGGCTGAAATGTGCCAATATCCATTAAAAGACCACTTCCTCATTTTCCATAAAACGAAGGCCTAGATAACTATCTTTTCTTTTCTCTGTGCTGGACTCCATTAGAACTCACCCCTAAGTGGAAGGCTGTAGTATGTGTCTTTGTAACTCATGTGCGTCACTTAAATCATGTTCTCATTTGGCTTTGTGGTATCAGGTGAGAACATATTTTCTGTTTCCTGGCAGAGCAGTATTCCATTGTATATATGTACTGCAATTTTCTAACTTTCTACAAGTTTTTATTCATTCAGTTTTTAGAGAAGGGGAAGGGAGGACAAAAGAGAAGGAAACACCACTGTGTGTTTACCCCTCACCTGCCCCCTACTGGGGACCTGGCCCACAGCCTAGGCATGAACCTTGACATGGCATTGAACCAGCAATTCTGTCATTCACAGGCCAGTACTACATCAATGAGCCACAGCAGCCAGCGCTATATATACTACATTTTTAAATATATTTATCTAGACCTGGGGGTTCTTTCCACCCACCAGGATTTTGTGAATAATGCTACAATTGACACAGGTATGCAAATGTCTCTTGAATATTGAACTGAATATTTTGGGGGGGGGGATATAACCCCTGACCTTTGTGTGTCTAGGTGACACTCTAACCATCTGAGTACTGGGTCAGATACATTAAATTCTCTTAGTTCTAAGAGTTTAGGTTTCTTTCATGCCTTGATATATTATTTCTTTAGTATGAAATATCATTTAATTTTATATAATTCAGTTTACTTATGTATTCCCTTGTTGATAGATCTCTTCATTGCTTAGAATTTTTGGAATTTATGGATGAAGCTTATAGAAACAGTCCCTTGTTTGCCTTTGTAAAGATGAAATCTTTAGCTCCTAGGTTCGATACAATGGAGCACACCTTTTGGATTATATAATAACCGTATGTTTGGTTGTGTGAGAACGTCCAAACTTTCCCAAGTGGCTGTAGCATTTTGCATTTTCACCAACAAGGACTGAGAGTTCTGTTTGCTCCTCACGCACAGCAGCACTGGCTCTTCTCAGTGTTCTGGATTCTGACCATTCCCATAGGGGTTTTATGTCACTTGAATGTGCACTTTCTTTCATTTTCCTTCTTGTAATGTCCATTTCCAAAAAGACATAAAATATGGAGGGTTCTGGAAACCAACTTTTTATCTGTCTTTTAAAAAATATTTACGTATTTGTAGAGAGGGCTAAGGGAGAAAGGGAGATAAACATCAATACACAAGAAACACACTGATCAGTTGCCTCTCACGCATCACCAAACGGGGATGTGCTGCACAACCCAGGCCTGTGCCCTTACCAAGAATCAAACCACTGACCTCTTGATTCAAAGGCAGGTGCTCAGTCCACTGAGCCACACCAGTCAGGGCTCACAAATATTTTTTCTCAGCTCATAGGTTCTCTTTTCAACGTATGATGATGATTGCTTTTCTGTTTGTTTTTTTTTCTTCCTGTTTCCTTTTAGACATGATGTTTAAATGTTACTACTATGAATTGAGAGACAAAGTTGGTTAACAATATTCCTTGAAAAGTATTCAGTGGCTCTAGCTGGCATGGCCCAGTACATTGAGCAACAGTATGTGAGCCAAAGGGTCACCAGTTGGATTCCCAATTTAGGGTACATGCTTGAGTTGTGAACCAGGTCCCCACCGGGGGGTGCACAAGAGGCAACCACACATTGATGTTTCACTCCCTCTCTTTCTCTCTCCCTTTCCCTCTCTCAACAAAAATAAATGCAATCTTTATAAAAAGTGTATAGTGTATACCATTAAGTTTTTTAAATTGTTCAATAATATGAAAGTTATATTTGTAGTCTCTGTTTTAATTTTTTCAGTAAACACATCATGAGTCATGGCCAGGAGGAGATGTGTTGAGATTTAATTTTTTTTCACATTAAACAAGGTCTGCTCAGAAGGTATCCAGACATACAGTATGAAAACTAAAGATGTTTACTGAAGGAGATATATGAAACACTATACATAGGACAATGACACTTCACTGAGTTTCAAAGTAGGCACCTTGGGAACTCACACAGTTTTCCCAGGTGCCATCAGCTGCCCTGTCATATTTTCCTGAAAGTCATCAACAGTATGAAATCTCTTCCCTTTCAAAGGTGATTTTAGTTTTGGGAAAACTAGGAGTTGCATGGCAACAAATATGAACTATAGAAAAGCTGAGTAACTTGAGTGTTTTGACGTTTCACCAAAACCTTCTGCACGAGATATGATGCAGGAATAGTGCACTCTCTCCTGAAGCTGCCATTCAGTAGTTACACACAGTGGCAGCCTTCTGAGACATCAGAGTAGATTCCATGGAGAAATGTTGATACTTATGGGGATATTTGATGCAGATTCATGGCTGTACTCACCCAGTCATTTTCAACCTGAAGCCCCAAAGTACACATGCTGATTCATCAGGGTCTACTGCCCCCACTGAGTAGTACAATGAACTCATTTTTCACACCTGCACATTTCAGTCCACTCTCCCTGGCTGCCAGGATACATTGATGAGGCACACATCTTTCTTGTTATGTTCTATTAACGATCGTTGGACTTTTCCTGGAACACCTCTATTGTCACTAAAGTAAATTCATTTTTCATCATGTTCTTCATATTCACTATTGTAAATCATGCTACAGTGGATATAAAGGTGTATATGCCATTTGAAATGTGTGTACTCATATTCTTTGCATAACTCCCACAAGTGGAATTGCTGTGCCTGTGGTACTTATTCCTAACTATTTGAGGAACATCCATCTTTTTTTCTCCAGTGGCTGCACCAATTTATTTATAATCTCACCAACAGTGCACAAGGGTTCACCTTTCTCTATTTGATTGTCGGTAGTCATTGTGTGTTCATTTATTCATAATTGCCATGCTGAGAGGTATGTTGTGGTACTTCATCATAGTCTCGATTTGGGTTTATCTGATGATGAATGGTACTGAACATCTTTTCATATGTCTATTGGCCATCTTTATGTCCTCTTTACAGAAATATCCCTTTAGGTCCTCTGCCCATTTTTCTTTGTATTGTATGTTATTTTTTTTTCATTTTTAATTTAAGTTACTGACTTTTGGAAAGGAAAATGAAGGGACGAAGAGAAAGAGAGAAACCTTGATGAGTAGTTGTCTCTTGCACACCTCCAATTGGGAAACTGGCCCACACCCCACGCATGTACCCAGACTGACAGTCGAACTGGCAATCCTTTGGTTCAGAGGCCAGTGTTCAATACATTAAGAATAGAAGCTAGTGCTCCCTATTTTCCATCAGATTTTTTTTTTTTGGTGTTGTGTAAGTTCCTTGTATACTTTGAATATTTAACATTATTTGTGGATATATTCCCCTATTCAGTAGATTGGTTTGTTTGTTTTCTTGATAATTTCCTTTGCTGTGCAGAAACTTAGTTCACTGTATTCTTATTTTTTTCTCCTATTTGCTCTGCCTACCAAATTATATCTAAAATAGTTTTTGTAAGAGTCATGAGAGAGTTTGTCATCTCTCCTTTCTTCTAGTGTGTTCATGGTTTCAAGTCTTATATTTTAGGTTTTAATCCATTTTGAGTTTATTTTGTACATGTCATAAGAAAGTGGTCTACTTACATGTTTTGTGTGTATTGGTTCAGTCTCTCTCAGACCATTTATGAAAGAATCTGTCTCATCTTGTTATGTATTCCTGATTTTTTCTTATATATTAATGACATATATTTGTCCATTTTAAAAATTGGGTTACTTGCATTATCATGATGTTGTACTGATGTCCTTCATGTAACCTGAATATTAACTACTTATCAGATACACTTTGCAGAAATTTGCTTCCTTCTATAAGATATTATTTTCACCTACTGGTTGTTTGCTTTAATGTGCAGGAGTTTTTATATCTGGTGAAATGTCATTTCATTATTTCTGCTTCCTGTGTGTGTTATAACAAAAAACCCCACAAATGTCGTATAATCTCTTCTCTTAGTGAGTTCAGACATAGTAGCATTCACACTGGCCTGAGTAAGTGTTTGTTGAGCATCATCCATCACAGCCAAGGTCTCAGGTTTACTTCTGGGAAAATGAGCATGCCTGTGTTGTGGGCCTGGTGCCTGGTTGGGGACATAAAATGGCAACCAATGAATGTTTCTCTATTTTAGTGTACTTTTAAATTTCAGTATTGTTTTTACATTTTCATTTTGTTAGGCTTATTTTTACATTTTCTCTCTTTTCTTTTTTTATTTTGGTCATTCACAGATTTGCTGATATTAGGTAGTTATCATATTTTCCTAATTTTCTATTTTCAGGTGGTTATTTTCAATTCTTTATCAAGTAATTAATATATTTCAATGTAGGTAGTATCAGTTTTTGTAGATACATTTTAGTTTTGTGATTTGAGGTTAGTTTTTTGTTTCCTATCTTGATATATTTGTTGAGGTTCAGAATTGTAAACAATTAGGCTTTATGGTCTTACTTTCTCCAGGTTAAGAACAAAGAAATAACACCCACCCCTAGTTCCAACTCTAATTTCTGTAAACACAGGGGTAGTGTGTTTGTTTTTGTATCTGTGTGAGTTTCACGTTTAATATACTGCCTGATTCTTTTTCAAAGCCCAGGGTATATGTTTATGCTTGATATTGCTCTTCATTGTACTGGTTTCTCTGGGGTTTCAACTATTACCCTACTTTTTAGTGTGCACTTTAGTGTGTTCACCATGTGCTGTTATGGTGTGAGCACTGTGTGACCTGCAAAACAGAAACAAAGTATTTGAAGATGCTTGAAAACAGTGAGATTATTGAACACACTGGACACTCTATGTGTCTAGAAACCAACTGAGAATGGGGAGCTTTCTTATCCTATTTCCATTTGTGCCACAGGATGGGAGCACAATGCTTGCCAAATGTAAGGAACTGCTGTTCCTCTTTTATGTGCCTTTTCCTCATTGTACCATATTTGGTCTTGCTGCAAACATTTCAAATTTTTTTGAAGTACTCAACAATGTAATTTCGTAAACAATTCTTTGTGACTTCAAAGTACATTGACCTGCATTTTACATCTGTGATCCTTGATTGTGTGTCTTTCAGCTGTACCACCTGGAGAAAACCAGGACTTCTTGCAAAGGTCAGGAATAGAAGAATTATTCTTTGAACCAACACTGGTAAGATATGAGAGGTGTGCCTTTGATACTGATAAGGATGTGTGTGACAAGAAAGTATGTTTACATGGAGAGAACTAACTTTGAAAAATATTTCATGAAAAATCATTGTTATCTAAAAATGTGAAAATGATTACAAATTTGGGGAAACTTCCACTTCAAATCATTTACCTTTGCAGATCAATGTATTTCCAAATAGGAAGACTGAAAAACATATTTTAAGTGTAAGTATTCTTGTAAAGCCCAGGTAGAAAACACAAGGCCTGCAGGTTGAAGCTGGTCCAGGATCTTGTTTCTACCAGGCAGCAGTGCCAAGCTCCTTGCCCCTAGTAAAGGAATAGTTACATTTACACACTCCTAAAAATACATGTAGCCCACTAAAGGAAACTGTGGAGCTGATATGACCCCAGGTTTAAATGAGTTGGACATCCCTGTTCTAAAGATAGTCTCCAAAATCTAAGAAATTTGATAGTTTGTGGTGTGGGTAATCATTTGAATTGTTTCAAATGCAGAGTGGGAATACATTTTCAGTGAATAATTGTACAATGTAGTCATTTAGAATGCATATATAAAGCTTAAATGTGATCAATTTGACAATCACTTTCCTCAGGAAATATTATAGTTTTTATGAATAATGATTTAATTTATTCCACTGTATAATATTTTTATGAACTTGGGAATGATTTTTAATACAATGAATGTGGTTTAATAGGAATCACAGAATGGTTATTTGAGAATAAGTGCATGTGGTTAATGAAGTTATGGATGTCACTAAAGGCTGTTCTGTGTTCAATGATCACCAGAGTTCGTGTGATGAGGACAGAAGTAATCGATGCAATAAACATTTGAAGAGTTTTGCCCACACATCATATCCTATTGTCCATCTAAAGAGTCAGCTTCAAGAAAGCCATTATGAAGGTGGTAAAGTCTTTGACCAGACGTCAAATCACAATATTCATCACGTATTTCCTATTGTGCAGAAGACAAACAAGCAAAGTAAATACATCACATGTTTAATGCAATCTTCAAATAGCACTGGAGAAACCAATGTTACTGTCATGGAGAAAGATTACAAATATTTACCATGCAGGAAATTCTTCAATCTAATACCTAATGCAAATACAGTTAACAAATTATGTACCAGAAAAGAACATAAGTGTGAAGATTCTGGCAAAACAGGTCATTGGTTTTCAGATGTAAAGCTACATAAAAAAGTTTATTCCGGACAAAAGGCTGATATGTCTAAAGAATGTGGCAAAGCATTTTGGATTCCATCAGCCCTTACTAATCATCATGGAATTCACACTGGACAGAAGCCTGATAAATGTAGAGGATGTGCTAAAGTTTTCAGCCAGTCCTCAAATTTTAATGAATATCAGCAAATTCATATAGGAGAGAAATTTTTCAAAAGTAGTGAAGGTGGCAGGATCTTTACCAAGTCCTATAATCTTGCTCATCATGACAGATTTCATACTGGTGAAAAGCGTTATATGTGTAGAGAATGTGGGAAAGCTTTTAGGTGGTCCTCACAACATAAAAAACATCAGACAATTCATACTGGGGAGAAGCCATATAAATGTACACAATGTGACAAAACATTTACACAGTCTTCAACCCTTACTTGCCACCAGAGAGTTCATACTGGAAAGAAGCCCTATGAATGTACCCAATGTGGGAAAACCTTTAACCACACCTCAACACTTACTCAACATCAGAAGATTCATACTGGAGAGAAGCCTTATGAATGTACACGTTGTGGCAAAACCTTTAGGCACCTGTCAACACGTACACAGCATCAGAAAATTCATACTGGAGAGAAGCCTCATGAATGTACTCAATGTGGCAAAGCCTTTAGCCGGACTTCAACACTCACTCAACATCAGAAAATTCACACTGGAGAGAAGCCTTATGAATGTACACGTTGTGGCAAAACCTTTAGCCGGACCTCACATCTCACTCAGCATCAGAAAATTCATACTGGAGAGAAGCCTCATGAATGTACTCAATGTGGCAAAGCCTTTAGCCAGACCTCACATCTCACTCAGCATCAGAAAATTCATACTGGAGAGAAGCCTCATGAATGTACTCAATGTGGCAAAGCCTTTAGCCAGACCTCACATCTCACTCAGCATCAGAAAATT
>PVIA01013766.1:0-30402 GCA_004024845.1 Tonatia bakeri
AGGTAGAAAATAGACAGGGGGAGGGTAAGAATAGTATGGGACATGTAGACACTAAAGAACTTATGACACGTGGACATGAAGTAAAGGGGGGAATGTGGGTGTGAGGGGGTGGGTAGGGTGGAGGGGAGTGAAGGGGGAAAATGGGACAACTGTAATAGCATAATCAATAAAATAAAGAATTAAAAAAAAGAAGTATCATCTTCTTCAATTTCTGCATTACTGGTGTCTTCTGAAGAGTCATTCCTCATCCTAGTAAATTTCATTATCTTTAGTTCCATCCATAGCATTGCTGATGCCACATTTTTTTAATGATTTCACAACCACTTCCTTCTTGACACTGTTTCAGGATTTTAGGATCCAGCCACAAACCTGTGATGGATGCTTTCTTGATCCTGCCTGTGGGTGTTAAATCATTACCAGCTGACTGCATCCACAGTGTCCACTCTTTCATCATTAGGGCCTTCAAGGGTTGTTACTGACACATTAAGAGTTTGCAGTTTGCTGGTTAGCCCACCCAGTATCACAGCAAGTTGGGTTTTCAAGTCCACTGCACTTTGCTTTTGCACTTAGTGTAACATGGGCTTTGAAGTGATCAAAAAACAAGCAAAGCTGGTTTATTAAGTAATCCTCCAGGTCTTCATGACTAGAATTTGGTAAACCAGATTTTCATGCCTTCTTCATTCATCCCTCCTTTTTCATGCATATGAACAATAACTCCACTTGGAATCTTTTCTTTCAGAAATGTTTTTCTTGTAAAGCTGATCATGGGTGGTAGCTTTGTCCCATCTGCACCACAGGCTAGAACAACAATGAAATGTGTTTTCTCATGACCACTAGTTTTAACAGCCACGGTCTTTGCTCCTTTGATGTCCACAGTTCTGTTGGCTAGCACATCAAACGTGAGTGGGATTCCATCCATATTGGCAATTTAGGACAGCTCAAAGTTGTAAACTTTGATAAAGATTGATAACATAAGAATGAAATTCCAAAACTTGATTCTTACAGGCTGCTGGAAGTTTTGGGGCAAGTTTCGTTTCTGTTGTCATGCTCAAACCTCTCTTCATAAAGTTGTAGCACCATTTAGGTATCTCTGAGAAACCATTAATGTTTTTTTCTCATGAAGTCCTCTTACCTTCTTCTTGTATCATCTTGGTTGAAGCAGAGCTCCCAGTGTGACGCTGCATCAGAATCCAGGTCTTCACCTCCTGCCCCACCTCCGGCCAGTTTGGAGGTTTCCCTCACATTGCCTTCTTCTGTCTTGGCATCTAAAGAAGCTTTTTTTCTTGTTGCCTCCACAACCTGCTGATACTCTCTGTTGGAGGTCCAGAGTTTCTCTCTGCAGCTCTGTTGCCATGCTTTTTAGCATATTTAATAACTTTGAGTTTAAAGCTTACAGTGTACAAAAACCATTTCAACATTTTCCGAGGGATTTTCCAATAATTTCTCCCGTCTAAAGTGTACAAAGAGAAATGTCACATTGTTCACCTTATGGTAATAAAGCCATCATCACCTATCTTATCAAGTGGGTAACAATCAGCATCATCTCTCTTACTCTGTGGCCAACAGTATGTTGCTCTTCGTTTTGTTGAATCATTGGCCGAACTGCTTTTGTTGTTAAATTCATTAAAACTGATTATCGTATTCCAGGGTATTATTTTGCATATGGATATTTTTATTGTTTTCCAAAGATACACTTTTAATGCACAAGCATAAATAAAAGAACTAAAAACACTTATATAGATGTGGAATTAGTACTAGCCATGTATAATGCGCATCCTTATTTTTCCCTAAAAAATTCAGGCAGAAAAGTGCGCATTATACACGGCAAAATATGGTATTTCTTTCCCTTGCTTTTATCCAATCCATTTTCCAATCCATTTTCCACTAAGCAACCATTAATCTTTTTTTTTTTTAAGATTTTATTTTTGTTTAATTTTTTAGAGAGGGAAGGGAGGGAGAAAGAGAGAGAGAGAAACATCAATGTGTGGTTGCTGGGGACCTTGGCCTGCAACCCAGGCATGTGCCCTGACTGGGAATTGAACCTGCGATGCTTTGGTTCACAGCCCACGCTCAATCCACTGAGCTACACCAGCCAGGGTGCAACCAGTAATCTTTTTAAAAGATCTTATCTTAAATTAATGTAATCTTTTCACTAACTGAACCCCATCATTCCTTCCTACAAATTTTGCAATGGCAGCCCATTGCATTTAGGATTTTTTAAAAAATGAAATTTCCTTACCATAGTCTATATAATACTGGGCCCCATGAGATGTGATCTTTGCCTGTCTCACCAACTTCATCTCGTACCCCTTTCACCCTTGACCACTAAAGCCCATCTATAGTGGTCTCTTAATTCCTCAAACATGAACACACTAAGATTTCTCCTATATGAGGACCTTTACAAATGCTATTCTCTCAGTTTATAAAATTTTCCTTCCCCTCGAAGCTGGATAACTCCTAACCAACCCCGTCTTAGCTGAAATACTACTTCTTTAGAGAGGCCTTACCTGACACCCATTCCCCATCTTAATCAGGTCTCTGTGTTACACTCTCATAACATCAGCCCATCAATTTGTTTAGTTAATTATTTAATACTTCTCCACTTTTCTGTAAGTTCTATGTAAGAATAAGCTGTGTTTGTTTTATTCACCAATGAATTTCTTGAACTAGCACAGTACCTGGCATATAATACACATTCAATAAATGGTTAATGTATAAATGAATATGAGGGGATTTTTGACAAGAATAGATAAGAAATTATGATGGGAGATTTTAGAATATTTTATTCGTTGCTTCCACTCAAAAAACACACATTTTAAAGAAAAAAAGCTCTGTTTTTAGTCAGAACTATTTCAGCTGAAAGTAATGAGCAACCAATTAAAACAACTTCAATAAAGAGAAATGTATTGGTTCATGTAACTGAAAGTCTAAGGATAACATTGAACATATATAGAGCTAGGAGCTTAAGTAGTGTCATTTGTATTGGTCCCTCTTTTCTGTACTTGTGGAAGGAGAAATGGCCCTAGCACACCTAGGCTCACAGGATTAATAAAACTTAATTTTGAAAGATGAGAACTTCCTGATAGCTCCAGTAGAAGTTCTGGCAATGCCCATCATGGCCTAGATTGGCCCATATGTATATTACTGAACCAGGAGAATATAAATTCTCATTAGTCATCTGAAACAAATATGCTGAATGGAGCAGGGGGTTTCTTCAAAGAAAAATCAGGAAGCTATTATCTCACAAAAGGGATGGATACTGGGGAGGCCAAAACAAAAGGTATCTAAAACTAACCAAGATATCTAAAAGATATCTAAAACAAAACTAACTGCACAGAAAAAGTATGTGAAGAAGAGCTATACAGAATAAAAACAAAAATGCATATAAAATATTTGAGAAAAATATTAAAGAAAAGGAAGTTTCTCTACTTAAAAAACAATGAAATATACACTCTTTCCTGTGCCCTTTTAAGGTTGACACAGTGCCTTAGGAGGCTAACACAGAAGGGTAAAGTAAGTCTCCATAAAACCCAGAGACAAGATGGTAAAACTCCTCTTTGGATCCTGTCTGGAGTCACAGCTGAAAACAAAAACAAAAACAAAAAACAACAAAACAAAACAATGAGATACAGACTGCAGAAAAGCACATGATAATTTGAACCATGATATAGTGGAATAATAATAATAACATGAATATCCCAACATAAATGTTATTAAATTTATAGATGAACTAATCCTATAACTAATTTATGTACAGAATTAATACAAGAATGGGTCCTGTATCAGTGTACAGACTACTTCAAGCACCTTTAGGTTGTTTCATTCTTACATAATTGAAATCATGTCTTACATAATTGGTATTATTATAAATTGGCCTTACGCTGGCCAGGTAGCTGACCTTCAGTTGGTTAGATCATCGTCCTGATTTGCAGGGTTGCAGGTTCGATCCCCAGTCAGAGCACATACAAGAAATTGATATTTCTCTCTCTCAAATTATTCAATTAAAAAACAACAACAAGACAAAACATCATTCACTGCCCTGGCTGGTGTAGCTCAGTGGCTTGAGTGCTGACCTGCGAACCAAAGGTCAACAGTTCAATTCCCAGTCGGGGCACATGCCTGGGTTGTGGACTAAGTCCCCAGTAGGAGGTGCACAAGAGGCAACCACACACTGATGTTTCTCTTGCTCCCTGCCCTTCTAAAAATAAATAAAATCTTTAAAGAAAAAAAAATTATGTGCTTTCTTGTGTGTGTTTTGACAGCACATACACCAAAATTGGACCAATATAGAGAAGATTAGCATGGCCCCTGTGCAAGGATGACATGCAAATTTGTAAAGCATTCCATATTTTTTGGAAAAAAAAGGAAAAAATGGTCTCATCTAGTTGTTGTGTAGGTCCCTAAAGTCCCTTTAGTTTGAATAATTAAAGCGTTCACTCTGACCCTGGCTGGTGTGGCTCAGGGGACTGTGTGCTGGCCTGTGGACCTAAAGGTTGCTGGTTCGATTCCTAATCAGGGCACATGCTTGGGTTGTGGGCTAGGTCCCTGGTTGGGGGTCTGTGAGAGGCAGCCAACTGATATTTCTCTCTTACATTGATGTTTCTTTCCCTCCATCCCCCTCTCTCTGAAAATAAATAAAATCTTTAAAAAAAAATCCACCCTGATTTTGAGTACTAATTATTAGTTGCTGTCTCTGGTCTCCTGACTTATTTTTCCAGCTACCAGCAGGGGCCTGAGACAATCAGAAACAAGATTTGTTGATTTTACAGATGATGTCTCAGCTCCACCTTGTGGTGGTGATTGGATTTAAGTTTGCTTCCCTTCAGAAGCAAGATCTGCTGGTTAAAAAACAATGGGGTACAAAGAACTTAATGAGCATGAATGAGAGTAATAAATGGACTTCTGGCTGCTTCCCTATATCTACTTTATTCCAAACAATGATGAAATTGAAAATTATATAAATGGAAGTTTTAATATCTTTTTTCCTGCCCCCAGGATACACTCCCTGGATTACAAAAGTTCCACCTTGAAGACCTTTTACCTAAAATCTTCAGACACATGCCCCCAAAGATACATATAATAATATTCTGAGGCAACTACTTTTATAATGAAAAAAAAAATGAAGCAATCTAAATGTCCATTTGTCACAAGTGGGCACAGGTAACCAGGTTCTTGGTGATCGGGACAAAGAATTGAACCGAACACCCAGAGTTCACAGAAGAAAACATGGGAGCAGGCCAGCTCCAAGCAGAGATTGACCTCATGGGTCTGGAGGGACTCTATTCTTATAGGGTGGATCCTTCCTGGCTAGTTTTGGTGGGCTTTTACTGTGCATGTACAAGTAGTTGTATTACTTTAAAGCTACTGCGCATGTGGTCTCCCATGATTTTCCGATTGGCCACCCGGGAAGAGGGTCCCAAAATGCTACCAGATTGATCCCCTTTTCTCCTGGGGTTCCCCTGTACTAGGTTCACCTTTCCCTTTGCCAGAGAATTATAGCTCTCCATGTTAGAGATTGGTGAAAAGGAAAGGAATTATTTATTCAAGTTATACAGACTTAAGAGTAATGACTTAATGTCTTCATCAAAACCCCAAAGTCCCTTAAAACACCCACAAACACCCACAGTCCTTCCTTCCCCTCTTTGCCCAGTCTGGGGTACCGCATCTCAGGAAAAGAAATAGAAATCCGTGTGGCTCAGGCAGCTCCTGGTTCTTCCCAGTAATCCGTGCTTGGTCAGGAGGCCTCCCTTGGTTCCCAGCACCATCAGCTGTGTCACCTGGATCTCCAGCTAAAGCTGCCTGGTGATTCTTCTCTTGGCTGCGGGACAGTGGGGCGGGGGATAGGTCCCCACTCTGCCAAAAGTGCTTGGTTCTCCTCACTGCCATAGTCGCATGGTCTTCTCTTCAATGGCTGCCGAGTTTGGGTTTAAATCCCTGCGCCAGTCTTCCTCTGCAGCCCCATTTCCGACTCCTCCCACAATTGACTGCACTTGCTAGCATTCCCATATCCTTCCAGCTTTACTGGGCTGCCATCATGAGTCTGGGCAGGGGTGGCCCCATGTCGTGGAGCCAGTCATCTCCAAGCTCTCACACAGGCGCTGTAACTAGGGAGAGTTGCCTCCCAGTTACATCTTGGGGGAAAGTTCCTTCCATCCCCCCTGGCTCAGAGCACAGCCACAGCTATTTAACATATCTATGTAACCAGTTAAAGGTTATAGATGTGTTAAATGACCACACCCCAGAGGTTAGCTGCAAAGCTGTTGCTATGCAAAACAGCTCTCAATGGCTCTGCTCCATGTGTCCCTTCCCCCAACTCACACCTGTGGTGGAGGGTGAGGACATCCTATATATCTTTCTAATATTTCCTGGACACCTTGAGTTCTGGACCCCACTACAAATCCTTCTTTTGGGGACCCCCTGGCTGCACCCTCCTACAAATTGATGGGTAAATGGGTAAAATTTTTAATATTCACTAAATGGAATATATGTAACTCAATGGAATATCTTAGAGCAGGTTAAAATAACTGGATTAGAGCTACCCATATCACAATGGATAAATCTCAGAAACATACAAGGAAGTTGTAGCATGATATGTATGCATGAGCCCTTTAAACCATGCTAAGCAAATCCTACATATTATTTATGGACACAAACATACAAAATAGTATGTACACATGCATAACAAACAAAAACACCAAAGGCAGACCCTGACTGGTGTGGCTTAGTTGGTTTGGTGCTGCCCGGCAAAGCAAGGGGTCGCTGGTTCAGTTCCTGGTCAGGGAACATACCTGGCAGGTTCAATTCCTGGTTGAGGCGTGTGCAGGAGACAGCAGCTGATCAATGTTCCTCTCACACATTGATGTTTCTTTTCTCCCCCTCTCCCTTTCTTTTTTCTCTCTAAAAATAAATACATACATAAATAAAATATTTAAAAACAAAACATAACAAAATAACCCCCACCAAAGTCAGGTTAATGGTTACTCTGGAAGAAATTGGGATTGAGGAGGCATATGGAGAAAATGTGGTAAAATGCTAAGATTTGACAAAGCTCAGAGGTGGGTAGTGTGTTAGATATATAATGTTCTGAATACCTTTCTGTTTAAATTATTTTGTGATATTAAAATATTTATTAAAATAGATAAGAAAAAAGTTACCCCAAAGAAGATATGGGAGGAAGACTAAAAGGAAAAAGCCCACGGGGTGCGTGGGAGTGGTGGGGGGAAAATGGAGACAACTGTACTTGAACAGCTATAAAAAAAAAAAAGGAAAAGAAAAAGCCCACATTATTTTACATCTACTTTGTACTAGAGCAAACCCAGTAGGAAATGGAGTGGTATAGGATTATCTACAGGAATACTAAAAGGACCAAGAATTATGATAGGCAGCCTCCCTGACTGGTGTGGCTCAGTGGGCTGGACTTTGGCCTGCACATTGCTATATCTCTCCCTTTCTCTCCTTCCCTTCCCCTCTCTCTAAAATTAAATAAATAAAAGGAATTATGATAGGCAGAGCATTGGAATGAATGAACCAAGGGCTAAAATATTCAAAACAATAAGGGGCAGTGACCTTGGGGGCATGTTGATGACAGTACAGACACTATGTGTTATATCCTGAAGACAAGCTGAAGGTTTTTAGGGAGGAGAGAGGGAGGATTGTTCGGAAGGAACAAGGAGGACCAACAGCACACCTACTTCATGACAAGGCTCAGTGGGAGGAGGAGGGCAAAGGAAGCAGGGTCCTAGGAGACAGCCAATTTCCTTGAGAACAAGAAAGTTAAGGGACTGTTCAGGGGAGAGGGTAAAGACATAGTGGATTTTGCTGATGACTGGTAATGAGTTCTAGAGGGCTCTCAATAAATAATTCAGAATGGACTAATGAGAAGTGAGAATTAAAATGTATAATGTTTGGGTAAGCTTTGTGTAAAGTATAAAGTGCTACATAAATGTAAGGCATTATAGTTAAACTGCCTCAGTGGAGGAAACTTCTTTATGTTTTTAATTTGTATTTTCTAAATTGACAATATTCTTTCCCAGCCTTATATGTTTTTTTTCCTTATGGTTCTGCTTACATTCCCTATGCATGTTTTCTAAAACATGTTTGGTGAGAGAGGAGAGAAACTCTCCTTTTAAACAAAACATTGTCATGCAACTCTAATTGCATTATATCCTGTTAGCTAGAAACACAGATAGAAGGATCATAGGAATTTTAGAGCTGGAAGAGAAATTAATGTAATGAAACCGTCTCATTTTACAACTAACCAGATATTATGTGGTTTACTACGTATATTTGTCTGGTTATTAGCAGAACCAGGGTGAGAATCTATGGCTTATATTCAACTTCATTCTGTTTTTCTTTGAACAGTGAAACATAGAAAGCACCTACAAAAGGTGCACTGTATGCTGTGTATGCAGGTTCTGATGTCAAACTACCCAAATTCAAGCCTAAGTCTCTTACCTATTAGCCACGTCACCTTGACCAAGTAATATAACTGCTCTGTGCCTTAGTTTCCTCATTTGCAAAGTGGAAAGCATAATCATGTCTACTCAAAGAGTAATTCTAAGGTTAAATGAATTAGTATACTTACAGCCCGTAACAGTACTTGGCACATAAAGAGTGACCAGAGCCCTGGCTGGTGTGGCTCAGTGGACTGAGTGCTGGCCTGCAAACCCAAAGGCCACAAGTTTGATTCCTGGTCAGGATGTGTGCCTGGGTTGTGGGCCAGGTTGTGCAGGAGGTACTTCATTGATGTATCTCTCACACATCAATGTTTCTCTCCCTCTTTCTCCCTCCCTGCCCCTCTCTCTAAAAATAAATAAAATCTTTTAAAAAATGTACAGTTCAGTGGTTTTTAGTATAGTCAGTGTTGTGCAACCAAAAAAAAAAAAAAAAAAGACTGACCAGAAATCCAAGCTGTTGTTACTATTTAACACACACTCTGCTAGCTGCTGATATAACAGTGATTAACAGAGGTTGGGATTTTACACAGTTGTTTTTCTATGGTCTGGAGTTCAAGAAACCAAACCAAACCAAAACCACAGTTGAACTAATGTTTACTATTTTGGATATTTCACATAGAGATCTAAATTTCCAGTTCCCCTTGAAAATTGTAATGTCTAACATCTAGGCCAGAATGCTCATGTAGTAACAATGGGGTGAAGCTCCAAGCCGCTGCCCCATTTAGTCTGCAACACTCACCTAATGTATATGCATATACTCACACCCTTCCAGTTTCCATCTTTTAACTTTACCTGCCTGGCACCACATGCCTTTGAAATTGCACCCACTACATTGCATCCTGCCTGACCACCACATGCCTTTGAAATTGCAACAACACACAATACAATGTGATGGAAACAAGTACAAAGTATAGAGTAGCCTGAAAGAACCTGAGTGTGTACTGAGTGGTGGAGGCGCTGCTGGTGATATGTGTTGTCAAGAAAGTGGCTTTAAAAAAGACAAGGTGTGTAAGAGGGTTACAGAGAGAATAGGATGTACAGAGTCATTGAAATGGGAAATAGTTTGGCTGTTTAGCAACTGAGAGGTTCAGTTTTGAAGAATATAGTAAGAAGAGAAGTAGCCTTACACTAGATAATAAAAGCCCATTACTTTGGATTTTACCCTGCAGGAGATGGATAGCCCTTGAAATGTTTTCTGTCACTAAATTCCAAATCTAACTTTAATGCAATTATATCTGCATGTCCTTACCATCTTCCATAAAATGTCTCGTGCCTCGTGTTTGAGAATAAAATGCTGTAAAATCCACAATATTCTATCAAATGTCTTTCAATAGCAAATTGTCACTTTAAGAAGAACCTGTCTTTATAATGGATAAAGTACCGTTTTAGATTTGTCTGCAAATCATTTCCTCATTTGTAAAATGGGGATAATAATAACACCTACACCAGAGCTGTTAAATTGAGAATGAAGTTCAGTATAACCCATGTAAAGAGCTTACCAGGACACCCGATACAGGGTAAATGTGGTCCACTGATTTTGGTTATGATGATTGTGATTTTTATTTTATCTACCTTGTATGTCATCCTTTTCATTGAGAAAAATATCATCTCATTAAGTCAAAGAAGTATTTTTCATTGAAAACTGAAGTTAAATCAAGACTAGTAACATCTTTGGGCTGTATTTGGTATAGGTGCAAAAAATACTATTTGAAATGCCAAGATAAAACTTCATTCTGCCCTGGCTGGTGTGTCTCAGTGGATGGAGTGCTGGTCTGCAAACCAAAGGGTCACTGGTTTGATTCCCAGTCAGGGCACATGCCTGGATTGTGTGCCAGGTACCCAGTACGGGGCATGAGAGATGCAACCACACACTGATGTTTCTCTCCCTCTCTCTTTCTCTCCCTTCCCATCTCTCTAAAAATAAATAAATAAAATCTTTAAAAAATCCCTTCTATATTATTGATTGCAGAAGCTTCAAGAACAGTGTACAATTGGTTTTGTGTGTGTGTGTGTGTGTGTGTGCGCGCGCGCGCGCGCGCAACATAGAGTGCAAGTTATAGCCTGCAGTTACTAATTCAACATAGTTTATTAATGGTAATAAAGGTGCTTAGGTAGTAGAGACGGTTCTCCTGTTCCCCTAGGCTCAGAGAGGAGGAAAACACCTTTTCACACCTGACAGTAACATCTTGGACAGCTAGAGAGCACGGATAATTACTCGGCGGGAAAAGAATAAATACAGACTAAATTCGCACAATCTGTTTCTGTTTAGTTTATGAACTGCGATCGAGTCCGTCAACTTTCGTGCCTTGTGGGACTTGAAGTCCAGAGGGAAGAAGTCATCAAGAATATTGAAGCTGAGCAGCCAGCAGCCCCTGCAAGTCTGAGTTGTTAGGACTACAACTCCCGAAAGACACCGTAAGGCCGCGCCGTAATTACGGGCAACCAACCATACCTGAGCAGGGCAAGCCCCGCCCCCCGGCTCGGGTGTGCCTCTACCAATGGCAGAGCTCCCAGTGCAGAGCCTCTGTGTTAGGTTGTGAGGCTCCGGCTGGAGCCGGGGAGGAGCCGAGGGGTTCTGAAAGGGCTCGGCTGCTGGGAGGGTCGGGGCGTTAGGCGCGCCCTACATTGAAGCGGCAGTGGCCGGGCTGGGCGCCGGTAGTGGGAAGCGACGGCGCGGCTGGAAAATGCCAGTGCATTCCCGTGGGGATAAGAAGGAGACGAACCATCATGATGAGATGGAGGTGGACTACGCCGAAAACGAGGGGAGCAGCTCCGAGGACGAGGACACGGAGAGCTCGTCGGTCTCCGAGGATGGGGATAGCTCAGGTGTGCAACCCTGCGGGGCTGGAACAGAGTCCTCGTGCCAGGCTAGCGACAGGCCGCTCTCTGCACGCCGGGCAGCTGCGTCCTGCTGGGAGAGCAGGGCGGGGAGAGGGGAAAGGGGCGGAGACTGGCTCTGGGCCCTCGGCAGCACCCGGACGGTCGCGGGGCGCTGTCTGGCTCCTGGCGGGTCCCTGCTGGCGGGGCGGGACGGGGCTGGATGCGTGCCTGGTCTTGCCTAGTCCTGGACGCACCGCGGTGCTGCTCGCTTTCGGACCCGCCCTTGGAACCTCGGGGTAGTACCCTGGGCTATCCACGGAAGTGGGGCATGTCCTGCAGCTTGCCTGGGAGACTCTGGAAATAGCTTCTCTTCCTAAACCACAGACCTCTTTCCTTATTTTTCACTTTTGCAACCCTGGTCAACGTAGGTGGATTGTCGGGGCTGAGCTTAGATTTGTATCAGACCATGGTTGGCTTAGAATTTATTAACCTCAGCACCCATATCGACCTGTCAGCGCTTTACATCAATCAGTGCTTTTGCAGCGGAGCTGACTTAGGAGTTGTCCTGTTTACAGCATCTCTGAAGTTTTTAAGACTGAGAAGGGCCCAGCATCAAGGGTCATTTGGGAATCTTCTTTTGCGAATAGATTGGCTGATTTTTGGCAGCTTCGAGATTCTCCACGTCTTTTTTTCCCTGCATTCTTTTCTAACTTTGGGCTATTTCAAGTGATGTTTTTTGTTTTTGGTGGGGGAGGTGGGGTTATGGGGGGAGCGGATTACATTACAAATCAATTTTGCAAACTTTTAGGAATGGTTATTAAAAATAAAAAGAAGTGGAATTTGTGATTACCTGGATTCTTTTTTTTCTTGGCATATGATGAGGATAAGACAGACATACTTTTTTTCTTGGGCTGATTTTGGCCATGTAAAGCACGGATTGATGACAAGTCGATGACAGTGTGTTACCACCCTGACACTCTTTTTAGGTTTCCCTTTCAAAGCCAATCTCTATGGAAGTATGCAAATTCAATCAATATATTAGCCATTCAAAAAATAAGTATTTATGAGTACTCCCTTGTGCAGCATTGGGCACAACTCAGTGTGAAGTGTAAATAAATAGTTAGGATATGATTTCAGTTAAAAAGCTGTCATAAGTCACCACTTGATTAATTGCCAAATGATACTTATAAATAATGCTGTAGGAATTCAGAGACACGGGACATCTTTTCAAAATAGGCTGGTCGGTAAAGGCTAGTTGAAGAAGGTGGAATCACCTTAATTATCTTGAAGAATGGATAGAATTTGGATTGGAGTGGTCAGGTGTTTCTATGGGGGGAGATTGTAAGAAAAAGTGCAAAGACCAGAGCTTTTTCAAAAGGCCAGGGCTTATTCAAAAGAGTGAGAAAACCAGTTTTGTTGGGAGAAGGATTTGAGCTAGAAAATAAAAGTATAGATGTAAAAAGACTTTTCTTTCAAAGCATAAAACAGGATTGATGAATGCAAAGAACTGTGATAGGATGAACAAAAGAGTAAAAGATTTGAGATGAAATCGAAAATAGGAGTACTTCAGACATGCTGCTTTTGAGGCAATGGTGGTGTATTTCTTAGTGTGCCCAACTGACAGGTGGAAATGTGGCATTGGAACCTGCCTGGGATGGGAAGCGTAATTTGGACATCATCTGGCAAGCCATGAAAGTAGGTGAAATTTCAAAAGTGAGGAATACAGAAAAAGAACATCTAGTCTGTATGTGAATACATTTCCTAGGTCTGTAAAACATTTTATTTTCAAGTGTTCTTTCTATTTTTTGATGGGAGTTAGGATCTCTCAAAGTGACATCAATTGGTTAAAATTCTCCCTCTCTAATTTTTATTTTAACTGTTGTGACTTTTCACTGGGTTTTATTCCATCCCAGAAAATAATAAAAAACTTAATTCATGATGAATGTAATAATAATTTGAATTATAAGTCAAACTTTTAAGTGCAAAGAAGTCGTAAAAATAAATTTTGTAGTTTTACTACATGTAAAAGCATCTCTTTTCTAGAATTGGTCTTACATGTTTAATTTCTATAGTTTTGTTCTTCTTAAACCTTGGTACCAAGCAGTTCTTAAGGCACAGAAAAAATTCTATCCAGAAATATTGGGGAGTGAGTCATCCTGAGGGACCAAGTTTTAAATAGCTGAGCAGTATGCTATTAAAGCCAGACGTAATTTAAATGTTTTAAAAACGTTTAAAAGAAGAATTATATACTTCCTTGCTATATGAAAATAATGGAACATAATTTAACTCTTTCTCGTAATTTGATCTTCATCTGATGAATATCAAGATGCAGATAATTTTCTACAGACTGATGGTTGCCAGAGCGGGGGTGTTGATGCCAGGGCGGGGGTGTTGAGGACTGAGTAAAAAAGGCGAAGGAATTAAGAAGTACATATTGGTAGTTAGAAAATAGTCATGGGGATGTAAAGTACAGTGTAGGGAATATAGGCACTAATATTGTAATAACTATGCGTGGAGCTGGGTAAGGTATTGGAAATATTGGGGGAACATTCTGTAAAGTATATAGTATATGATTGTCTAACCACTATGTTTGTCACCTGAAACTAATGTAAAAAACATTGAATGTTAAAAAAAATGATTTAGATTAATTTTACACTTTAGTTATTTTGATGTGTTGCATATATGTGATGCAAAAAATAGAAGATATGGAATATAGGACAGACCTGGTAATTAACAGTTGCTTCCTTAAAAAGTTTGCTTGTTTTTCTCATTTTCCTCCTCCTCACTGACTGACAGTAATTTGTGGAGGGGGATCAATGGGAATAAAAGAATAGGAGATGAAGATATCCTCTGGTTAACAATGAGGTCAGCCGTGTGAGCAGTTCTGAAAGATTCCAACAGTGTTTTTGAGCAGTATTAACCTTTAAGGAACGTAATCATTCTGGTGCTTAAGTTCTGGTTGGGTTGGTGGAAAACAAACCAAAAGTGGATTAATTACTTTACAGTCAGAGCTTAAATAATGTCATCTTTAAAATGATTTAAAAATGCCCTGACTGGTGTAGCTCAGTGGATTGAGCATGGGCTCCGAACCAGGCATCGCGGGTTCGATTCCCGGTCGGGGCACATGCTTGGGTTGCAGGCCATGTCTCCCAGCAGCCGCACATTGATGTTTCTCTCTCTGTCTCTCTCTCTCCTTCCCTTCCCTCTCTGGAAATAAATAAATAAAATCTTTAAAAAAAATGATTTAAAAATGAATAAAGGAAGGTGTAGAGACTGCTGCAGTTTTATTTTTTTTATATTTTTTTCATGATTCTTTTTTTAAATTTTTAAATATATTTTATTGATTATGCTATTACAGTTGTCCCATTTCCCCCTTTCACTCCCCTCCACCCTGTACACCCTCTCCCACCCACATTCCCCCCCTTTAGTTCATGTGTCATAAGTTCTTTAGCTTCTACATTTCCCATAGTATTCTTGCCCTCCCCCTTTCTATTTTCTACCTACCATCTATGCTACTTATTCTCTGTACCTTTTCCCCCTCTCTCCTCCTCCCTCTCCCCTGCTGCTGTCCCTCCATGTGATCTCCATTTCTGTGGTTCTGTTCCTGTTCTAGTTGTTTGCTTAGTTTCTTTTGTTTTTGTTTTAGGTGTGGTTGTTAATAGTTGTGAGTTTGCTGTCATTTTACATGTTTTTTATCTTCTTTTTCTTAGATAAGTCCCTTTAACATTTCATATAATAAGGGCTTGGTGATGATGAACTCCTTTCACTTGACCTTATCTGAGAAGCACTTTATCTGCCCTTTCATTCTAAATGAAAGCTTTGCTGGATAGAGCAATCTGGGATGTAGGTCCTTGTCTTTCATGATTTGGAATACTTCTTTCCAGCCCCTTCTTGCCTGTAAAGTCTCTTTTGAGAAATCAGCTGACAGTCTGATGGGAACTCCTTTGTAGGTTACTGTCCCCTTATCTCTTGCTGCTTCTAGGATTCTCTCCTTCATTTTTACCTTGACTAATCTAATTAAGATGTGCCTTGGTGTGTTCCCTCTTGGGTCCATCTTCTTTGGGACTCTCTGAGCTTCCTGGACTTCCTGGAAGTCTATTTCCTTTGCCAGAATGGGGAATTTCTCCTTCATTGTTTTCAAATAAGATTTCAATATCTCGCTCTTCTTCTTCCCCTTCTGGTAAACCTATAATTCGGATGTTGGAACGTTTAAAGATGTCCTGGAGGTCTCTAAGCTTCTCCTCATTTTTTTGAATTCTTATTTCTTCACTCTTTCCTGTTTGGTTGTTTCTTTCTTCCTTCTGGTCCACTCTATTGTTTTGAGTCCCAGTTTCCTTCCCATCACTATTGATTCCCTGTGCATTTTCCTTCATTTCTCTTATGGTAGCCTGCATTTTTTCATCTAATTTGTGACCAAAATCAACCAATTCTGTGAGCTTCCTGATCACCAGTGTTTTGAACTGTGCATCTGATAAATTGGCTATTTCTCGGTCGCTTAAAAGGATGGGTTCTGGGGCTTTGATTTGTTCTTCTGTTTGAGCCATCTCTCTTTCTCCCTCTCTTTTTTTGTTTTTGCCTGTTACAGTAGAGGGTGGAGTCTTAGGTGTTCACCAGGGCGGGGCACCCCAGTCGCTGGGTTGTGACGTTGTATGTGGGGGCAGGGTTAAGAGGGAACAATGGCGGTTGCTCTGTTCTCCGTGAGACCTCAGTCCCTTCTGCTGCTTCCCCCAAGCAAACTGGGCCCCTCTGGTGCCAATTCCCATGTGGGTGGGCTTGTGCACGCTATGGGACCCTCCAAGGACCTTCCATGTGAGGCTGGGTGTCTCTCCCTGCGCCTCAACTTCCACAGGCGTCCGTGATCAGTGTCCCAAGGCTGTATTTCCCAGCGCTGGGATCCTGAGTTGTGCACACTGCCTTGCTTTACAATCGCCGCCTCACCGGGTCTGCCGGGTGCCACCCCTCTGCTGGGGCCTGCCAGCTGCTGCAAGCGCACTCAGGGTCCACCCGCTGGAGTCTTGCGTGCCCCGGATGCTTTACACACCCTCTGATGCCTTATGCGCCAGGTCCCAACTCCGCTCTCCGTGCTTCGACCCGCGCCCAGCTGCCCGACTCCGCCCCTCCTACCGGTCTGGATGAACAGGTCTATTTCAACTTCTTGGTTGTCCGACTTCCATTTAAATCAACTTTCTGTCAGTTCTGGATGTTATTCTGCTTCTAAATTGTTGTTGTTCCTATCTTGGTTGTGCGTGGAGGTACGGTGCATCCACCTATGTCTCCATCTTGGCCGGAAGTCCCAAGACTGCTGCAGTTTTAACTCTCATCTGTATTTTAGGTTAAAACCTATACTGAAAATTATTTTGGATAAATGTTTATTTTCTCAAGACATAATACAGGCATAGCCCATCTAACTTCAGCTTAGTGTTTTTTCCTTTTGTTTTTCCTATTTGAATTAACATTCAGATATATTTGGAGCACAAAACTAATTTTATTTTTGATATTTCCCTTTTTATTAACAGAAATGGATGATGAAGACTGTGAAAGAAGAAGAATGGAATGTTTAGATGAAATGTCCAATCTTGAAAAACAGTTTACGGATCTCAAGGATCAGTAAGTAGTGACTTTAGAAGACCATTGCCACTGACTCTCAACCATGTCACTTGTATACTAAGAGAAATATTCACTCTGAACTATTTTCTTCTTTATATGTGCTGGGACTGATTGATCTGAAAGAGGCTTCCACTATTGTTCACCTGTTTAAGACCTTATTAACTACATTGAAGGTTTTGAGGCAGGTTTTGGGGGGAATATAATAAGATTTTGATGTGGATGTTGTTCATTAAAATGTTTTCACTGGGTTGTTGCCCATTTGGGTCTAGTCTGCTTCATTCATTCCTTTGCTAAATAGTTGGGTAAAGGTAGTAGCATTAAAAATAATTGAGAATAAGGGAGAAATACTTCCCAAAGATGGCCGAGTGTTTTTTGTTTGTGTCTTAACATTGGATACATGTTTTTATATGCGTTATTTAGTTTGCTTCTTGCAGTAACTCTGTAAGGTTCGGGGATAGTCTTAGCTGCTTTTACCTGTGAGAAAATTGATGCTCAGAGAAGCTGATTTGCCCATGGTTCATCAGAGAGTGATAAATTAAGCCAGGCTTTCTGCCTCCTAGTGATAAGATATTCCTTCCACTAAGACACATTACTTTGGAGGACATGTAGAGGAGTAGAAAGAGCACACACAGGCTCCACATCTAGGCTTTCTCAACAGATGAAAACAGTGTAATAACAGCTTCTTTGTTATTGAAAGAGCAGTGTATAAAATTCTTAGCCACTTGCTTGGCACGCAGTGGGTGCCTATTAGATACTTCTCTCCGCACTCCCTCTCCCCCTTTATAATGCCAGAGCTCTTATGTAAAGTTGGTAACATGAGAATAGGCTCCAGTGATTTGAGAGAACAAAATAGGTGCTGATACATATTTTTTTAAAAAAGTCTTAAAGGTTTTCTCATTTTCCTCCTTCTCACTGACTGACAGTAATTTGGGGAGAGGGAACAATGGGAGGAAAAGAACAGATGAAGACATCCTGTGGTGAACAGTGAGATCAGCCACGTGCCGATCTTGGGCATTTGCTGGCACGGTCATGGGGCATAGCTCTGTGTTAGGATTTATACATGAGAGAAACTGTTGAGAGGAGAGATACCTTCCATGTGTGAAATCTCTTCAGTGTATGATTTCTTCATAATTTTGCTGCTTATTCTTTTTCCCCACCACTTATACCTAGAGCAGCCCAGAGGAGAGATTAAAAGCTCATTTCCTGTCTGCAGTTGCCAGACTGAAAGGGGACAGATCTGTGTGCTGTATGACACTGTGTATGCCGCGTCTGGTCTTCCCTCTCGCTGGTGGCAGAGGTGGATGTGGAGAGAACGTCCGTGTGGGTGTAACACGCTAATATAAGCAGTTCAGACCCGTCCGAAGTTGGGCTTTAAAAAACATGGCATCATTTTCTTATTTTAAAGATTTACGTGATTAATTTTAAATTAAAATGAGTTTAGATCCCCAAAGAATCCATTATTTGGGAAACATGAAGAGTTCATCCAGATCATTCTGGAAAAGAGGAAGCAAATTTGTATCTTTCTATTTAGCATAAGTAATCCACAAATAAGTAATTCTCATACACCTAATTAAGATAACCTTATTAAGTTTTTAAAGTTTATTTAATGGTTATCCAAGAAATGAAAATTACTGTAAAGCTCTAGTATAATATATTACATAGGAAAGTTTTGCAGCTAGTCAGTCATTAAGCCTAATGTTGTTCATCTTGGGGCTGGCAGTTGCCTTGATTTTTGCTTTCTCGTGACTCACCATGACCACTAGCCAGCTACTCCTGCCAGCTTCGTTCAGCTCTGAACGTATTAAAAGTAGACCCACTACCACTATTTAATAGGATTTTCTCTCAAGGAATTGGTATCCAGAAATATGTTATAGAAAACAATTAATCTTTGCATTTAGTTTATATTTATCTTATTTTTTTTTGTCTTGCCCAAGTTGCCTTGTTTGTTATTTTTATCCTGTGTATCTCCGTAAGCTGCCTCAAATTCTCTTTAGAAGAGATAGAAAATAAACTGATATGATAATAATAATGATAGTAATAATGTAATATAATTATCCTGCTTCTCCTGTTCTGGCACCAGTGCACAATAGCACTCCTGCACGGGGCATAATAGCACTCCTTTCATAAGGTGGAAAATTCACCATTTGTAGTTTGTTTAGAGGTGGAAAGTGAGTTCTTCCACCTCCTTAAAAGGATGGAGGAACTCATACCACCCAAGTTGCCATTCATTTCAATGTTCAGTGTCCAACAAACATTAAGTATCTACTCTCACTAGTATTGTTGCTGAGGGACTCATGATCCTTGACTTTGATAAGTTTAAATTTGAATTCCAGTGCTGTAGAAATTATACAGGTTTTGAGAAATCAATTTTTTTAAAAGGGTAGTTAGTTGAATATTGTTAATTCACATATCCTCTTCATTCAAGATGCTGTTCACCTATTCAGGATGCCTTACCAATGTTTTGTGTAAGTTTGGTGTTTTTAGGTATATTCATCCTTTGTATCACATTTTATCATTTTGTCTAAAATTGTACAGTAAGTCCTTACTCAATGTCATTGATAAGTTCTTTGACTTTAAGCAAAGTGACATATAACAAAACCAGTTTTATCATGGGCTAATTGATATAAACAAGAGTTAAGTTTTTATGGTATTTCATCAGCATTACAACAAAATGACATTGAACGAAACTGCTATTTGAGGACCTGCTGTATTTATAATTTCAAAAAGTAGAAGTATTATGTTATATTTTTCTGACTTTACACATTTGTTTATCATTGTATTTTGAGTTTAGAAAAATTTAACCCAGAGAGCTCCAGCGGCGCAATTGATTAGCATGTGGTACTTACAAAAAAATTAACCCAGACAAGATAATGTATTATTTTGGCAGTTAACTCAGATTATTTTTTTCCCTTTTATTTTTGTAAAGACTATTTTTTTGTGTTAACACACAAACTTGCTTTGTTCCTTCAGAATCATTATATAAATCTCTATGCTAATTATAATGATCAATTATAGAAAATACTGATTATCTTAATTGTATTGCTTTATATTTTCAAGAGGAAAAAGCAGTTTTATATGAAAGTCAGGTACCATATTTTCAAAAGCCTACTGGTAGTTATACTAACATCTACAAGCTTAATCAGCGGTTTCTTTTGGAAGTTACTGCATGCCGTCCCTGTGACATATTGTGACATATTCCTCACCTATGAAAAAATAACAAGTGGCAAAAAATAATTTACAAAATGATCTTAAATTGTTAATCTGCTTTGAAATTTTTAGGGTGTCTTTAAAATGCTGCAAAATGAGGATTAAAAGCATCTTTCATAAAGAATGACAATGTAAACATTTTCCTGTTAAAAAGAGTTCTGTCCTGCACAATTATTGCCAAACATAAATCTTGAGCTGTCTCACATACTTCATCTTTGATAATCAAACTAAAGGTATTGGTATACTAGTTGGAAAATTAGAATATTTGTATGTGGACTCAAATACAGCTACAGGAATCCCCGTCCCATTTTCGTTCCCCATCCATGGGAAAGTTCATTTTGTTACAGCCTCTTCAGTTGTGATCCAGATGAACTGGGTTATGCCAGGTCAAAAGTTCTATAGTTTTTCTATTTCTTATAGTATTTTTGGTTTTGCCTTCATCATTCTACTTCCTCTTTATTGTTTTTTAAAATCAAGTAGGCTAAATGTTGTTCTACTGACTCCTTTTCAGGAAGGTGGAGAGAAGCCAGGGAATTATTTCTTTTGACAACTAGTAATGTCTCTAAGTTCAAAATGATTTCTTTGTTTCTTTTAAACTCAATGCTTAAACAAACGAACTTTTCTCTTATAATCAATTTATTGTTATGCAGTTAAATCCAGAAATGTAGGGTGCTAAAAAGTAGTTATTTCAGTTGTGTTTTATTGTATTGTGAATTAACCGTTAAGGAGTAATACATCTAAAAAACAGTAGAAAAATATTTATTTTGTGACTAAGTACATAAAGTCAAATAATGTATTGAGTTTTTAACTTAAGATCAAGTCAAAAATACATTTTGGTAGGTTATTAGAATATGATTATGAGGAAGAGATAATGATTAGAAATGGTAAATTGTTACCCTTTGTTGAGCTTTTAAAATTAATATCTTAATTTTTGCTTTATTAAGACTTTATAAAGAACGATTAAGTCAGGTGGATGCAAAACTACAAGAAGTCATAGCTGGAAAAGCACCAGAATATTTGGAACCACTGGCAACTTTACAAGAAAATATGCAAATTCGTACAAAGGTAGCAGGTAGGAAAGTGAAACATCTTTTTCATATAGTAGAATATGAACTTTTCATAGATTTAAAAGGTGTTTGTCAAATGAGCATTTGTTGTTAATTGGAATTAAAAATATATTTACACTGACCAGAGTGTTTCACTGTGAGTCAGCCCACAGCTATTTATCAAATACCTCTTGCTTTTCTCTGCTGCTGTGGGGGATCCAAAAAACAAAAAGCCCCAGTGTTGCTCACAGTGCTGTTGGGAGAACACTTCCACATGTGAAACAATTAGGAGCCGTGATCGTTTCATTAAGAGATGCTGTTACTGTCGTAGTTTAATTTCCTATTAGATAAATTAAGGTTCAATTTAAATACTCTTAGTAGTTTTTGCCTGTCAGGGTGATAAGGATTTTTTTATTTATAAAATTAAAAAGTGTTTGATTAAGGTACAGAGAACAGTGAATTAGCCATCAACCAGATAACTTAATGATAATTTCTAATTTTGATGAGATTGTTTACTCGTTTGTGGCTGTGAATAAATGAAAATATGCTATGCTATATTTGTGTGATTAAAATGTGCTCTTTTGTTTGTAACTGGAATCCAACCTCAGAATTGTGTCCCAGCACTCACAACAAGGGATATATCCATTGAGAGATCATTCTTTTTTTACAGTCAAACTAAAAACAATTTTGATCAATAAAAGTGCTGATTGTTTTCTTTTCACAAATTGATCCATGCATTTATTATACCACAGGCATTGTTGATAATAGTTTCTTTTGTTACTAAACTCACCTTAATCCAAATTTTATTCTTAAGTGCTTAATATTAAATATTAAGGTAGATGATGTGATAATCATCTTGCTTGCTGTCTTTGCATATTGGTTTAGTGCACCCTTAAAACTAAGCATGTCTGTAATTGTCTGCCATTCTGAAAGAACTAAGTTAGACTTACTGGATGTTTAGGAAATATCACTTGAGTCAGTCACTCAGTTTTCTACTCTGTGGCCTTCCCTTTTGATTGTATGAGGAATAGAGCATATGAATGTGTTGCTAATGGCATAGTTCCAGACATCTGTCTCTTGCCTTTATTATGCAAGAAAGACGTTCTAGGGACAACTGTGGCCTAGAGTTGAGTATGTACATCTAGAGCTCTGTGCCATTTTGTGACGGTATTTGCATGGCCATATTGCCTTGGCACCTCCACGTTAAACTCTCTTGAGCATCTATCCTATAGGTCAAGCCTGGTCAGGAGCACTGGAACCACGCAGATTTTGTTCTGTCAGTTTATACATTTAATCCTCTTGGGAGCTTTGGACTCTGCTGCTCACTCTGTCCTTCAGAAGACCGGCTAGGTGTCCCAGTTGGGTGCATGAGCAAGTGGGTTCAGCTCCCACCTACCTCGTTGCCGTCTTCCAACCTGGACTCTAAAAATAAATAATAGTTTAAAGATTGTGGTTTTGGTAGCCGTGGAATCCAGTTATTTGAGTATATACGATTAATGAAACCAGAGTTTATGGACTCTATTTCTACTATGAGTCCTCAGCGATTGTTTTTCATAGGAAAAGAGTTTTATTTTCATTTTGCTCCTTCTCTATCAAACATTTAGGAGTATTTTTTAGAAGAATGGGATAAGAACTAAAATTTGCAGTATAGTTTCTTTTGAGCTCTTAAACTCTTGGTTCTCTAATCTTCTATGATGCATGCTGAACTGAACCTTTTTATTTTTAGATTTTAAAGATAAAGTTAGAATCACTGGTCCATTTCTTCTTAATTCATCTTATAAAATCTCATTAGGACAATTCCTGTAGGGAAGTGATAATGAAACTCCTCATTGCCGACATAATCAGAATAATTGTGTTTGGTTGCAGGAATCTATAGAGAGCTCTGCTTAGAATCTGTAAAGAACAAATATGAATGTGAAATTCAAGCTTCTCGCCAGCATTGTGAGGTACTATTATTTTGCTTAACTTTTAAGCTAATTTCATTTCTTCAAGCCTTTTCTGAGTGCAGAAGTTAAAAAAGTACATAAAATAAGTTAACACAAAATTAAATACTTTAGCTTATCACTTGTGAATTTTTTGTTTTTTTAAACACAGTCGTACTGGAAGCTGTATTGGAGATAAGACACAAAGAGAGGACCATAGAAAAGAGCTAAGTGAGATAATTTTAGAAGGTTTGCAGCTGTTACCTGAAAAAGACTTTGTAATGATTATGTCATCTGGCATCACTAAAAGTATTAGTATAATTAGTGTAATATGCAAGTTAAGAGTCAAATATGCATATCCAGTAGTACAGTTATAATGTTGGACTATGTTATCAATTTCTGATTCTCTTTTTCCACGTCTTTGGGCATAATTCTCTCTTTATCTCAAAAATAGATGTATATGTTTATATGTTCTGTTTATTTTGAATAACATTTAAAAAACAATGCTGCCTTGCCTGGGTTGCTCTGCTGGTTACGGCATCATCCCAATGCCAAGGTTGAGGGTTCGATCGCCAATCAGGGCACATACAAGAAGCAACCAATGAGTGCATAAATAAATGTAACAACAAATCGATGTTTCTCTCTCTTCCCCTTTCCCTTGCCCCTTCCCATCTCTCTCTAAAAATCAATAAATAAAAAATTAAAAAATAAACATGTTTTTGATGTTTACTGGCTGCTTGAGTTTTCTTTCCTAAGAAGTGCCTGTTCATGTATTTTGACTTTATTTTGGGCTGCTGGTCATTCCCTCATTGACTGTAGAGGTTCTTCCTGTATTCTGGACAGCAGTGTCTTGCTGGTTATATGTTTTGCAAATATTTTTATCCAGACAACGGAATGTCTTTTCACTCTTGGAGACTTGATGAGCAAAAGTTTTATGTTTTAATGTAGTTGAAGCTATCATCTTGCCTTTATGATATGTGCTTTATCTTCCCTGCTTTGAGGTAAAAAGATGTATCTTTCTTTGAAAGTTGAAAATTTGTTTTTTAACATTTATATTGATAAACTACCTTTAATTTTTGTGAGTGATATAGTATATGAATCTACTTTTACTTTTTTGCACATGGATATTGTCAACACTCTTATATACCCCATTGTTTCCTCATTAATCAGCACATTCTGGTTTTTTTTTAAATATCAAATGTCCATATATGTGATGGCTGGTTTCTAGCTTTTTTCATTTGTTCCATTGATCTGTTTGCTTATTTTTGCAACAGTATTAAAATATCTTTTTTACAGTTTTCCATCTAGTAAGTCTCGGTAACTCACTAACCTGGTAATTTTAACCTTGTTCTTTTTCTTCTCACAATTTTTAAAAAATTTATGTTAAGCACTTTAAAAACACATTTTATTTATTTATTTTTAGAGAGAAGAGAAGAGAGGGAGAAAGAGAGGGAAAGAAACATCGATGTGTGGTTGATTCTCTTGCGCCCCCTACTAGGGACCTGGCCTGCAACCCAGGCATGTGCCCTGACTGGGAATTGAACTGGCGACCCTTTGGTTCACAGGCCAGCATTCAGTCCACTGAGCCACACCAGCCAGGGCTCAAAATTGTTATAATTTAAAAAAGTTTTGTTTAGTAAGATCTTTTAAAAAATTGCTTATTTTCTGCTGCTGTAATTTTGTATATTGATATTATATCTAACCTTATTTACCTCTCTCCTTAATTCTAATAATCGCATTACAGATTCTTAGATTTTTCCATGTAAACTATGTCATTTAGGAATAACACTGTCATTTATGACACTGACAGGACCTCCAGTACAGCATGGAATAGAACTAATGAAAGCAGATCATCGTGTGTTCTTGATTTTAAGGGAATGGTTCTAATAGTTTTTCAATAAGTATACTTACTGTTAGGCTTTGGTAAATATTCTTTTTATCAAGTTAAGCAAATTCACTCATATTTCTTGTTTTCTAAGGATTCTTACTGTGAATAATTGTTAGATTTTATTAAATATGTTGTTTGAATCCATTATATTAGTCATGGTATTTTGCTCTTAATATATTAACGTGATGGTCTACATTATTAATGAGTTTTCTTTTTTCTAAAGATTTTATTTATTTTTTAGAGAGAGGGAAAGGGAGGGAGAAAGAGGGAAAGAAACATTGATGTAGGAGAGATAGGAGAGAAACATTGATCAGTTGCCTCTCGCATACCCCCAGCTGAGGACCTGGCCCACAACCCAGGCATGTGCCTTTCGGTTCGCAGGCTGGTGCTCAATCCACTGAGCCACACCAGCCAAGGCTCTTAATGTGTTTTCTAATGTTAAACCATCATTGGATTCCTGGAATTTCTGTTTTTCTTGTGCACTACAGATTCATTTGCTGTTTTATTTAGAAATTTTATTTCTATGCTTATAAGTGGGATTTAATTTTTAATTCTCACACTGCCTTTAATTTGATTTCAAGATTTTTAAAGTGAGTTAGGAATAGTCCATATTTTTTTCTTATATAGAAGTATATATTTAAGAATGCAGTCATCAATTTCATGAGTGTTTAGTATACACCTTGTCATTATTTAATATATATAAAATAAATATTTTGTTATATAAATAAAATATATATAAAATAAAATAAATAATATATAAATATATAATATATACATAATATATTATATAAAGTATATATTATATCAAACATATATTAATGTATAATATATATAATATGTATATATAAAAACTATAATATATACAACTATATATATTATTTATATATATTTAGCAGTGTCATAGAAAAATTTAAAGAGTACAAAAGAACTTTTTTTTGGTGAATACAAGAATTAGTTTGCAACATGATGCCCCACCATCCCTGAATGCTGTAACACATACCCCAGACAGATGAGGGGACATTCTCTTACATGACCACAATCATCAAAACCAGGAAATGTACACTGATGCGTTGCTATCATCCAATCCTCGGCTCCATTTAAGTCGTAGTAGTTGTCCCAGTAGTTCCCTTCATACCAGAGAGATTCAGTTAAGAATCACATACTGTCTTCGTCGCTTTTTAGTTGTCTTTTTAGTCTCCTTCACTGTGGAGCAATACCTCAGTCTTTCCTTGACTTTCGTGATCTTTCCATTTTTGAAAATTTTAGGCTAGTTATTTTGTAGAATGCTACTCAATTTTAAGTTGATCTGCTATTTCATGAATGGAACTGGAAAGCATTACGCTAAGTGAAGTAAGTCAGGCGGTGAAAGACAAATACTGTATGATCTCACCTATAAGTGGAACCTAATCAACAAAACCAAACAAGCGAGCAAAGTACAAGCAGAGACAGTGAAATTAAGAACAAACTGACAGTAGCCAGAGGAGAGATGGGAGGGAAATAATGGGGGAAAGAAGGGAAAAGGTGGTCGAGGAACATGTGTAAAGGACTCATGGATAAAGCCAAAGGGGGGTAGGATTGAGGGTTTGAGGTGGCAGTGGATGGGGCAGGGGAAAGTGGTGATGGGAAAATGGAGACAACTGTATTCGAACATTAAAAAAAAATTCAAAGTCAGATTAGGCAAATAAAAAATGATTAGGTAAAAAAATAAATCAATTGCTTTGATATTTCTTTATGATTAGAGCCAGATTTTGCATCTTTGGTAGAAATATCACAGCAGTGACATCATGTTTTTCTCTTTGAATTCTATCCAGTGGTGCACAATTTTGATATGTACCATTATTGGTAATGTACACTTTGATCACTTGATTTAAGTGGTGTCTTCCAGGTTTCTCTACATAAACTTTTTTCTCATTGTGATTAATAAGTATATGGGGGAGAAGTCCTTTGGAACTGTCCAGAGATCTTATTCTGCATAATACCTTTAATGTATTTACTTATGTAATTATGGACTCATTGTTTCCTTACCCATTCATATACATATATATATATATATATGTCTACTTCATCTTTCAATTACTAAAGGGGGTATATCAGAATTTCTGTGATGGTAGATTTGTTATGGGTATTTTTTTCTTAATTTCCTAAGAAAATCCATATACTATTCTTATCAAAACAGTAAAGGCATTTATCATGTGAGATTTGGAGGCAGAGGCACTGATGATGAAATGCTCCGTAGTGCACGTCCACGGTCTTGTGTTCCTTTGATCAAAAAAGATAGGACAGTTGAGACTGCTCAGGATTCCATGCTCCCGGCTGAAACTTGCCTCCCATGGAATTTCTTTTATCTTTTTTCTTTTGTACTTTTTTTTTTAATTGTGCTAAGAACACATAACTTGAGATCTGCCCTCTTAACACATTTTATGGGTGCAGTACAGTATTGTTAACTATAGGCATACTGTCGTCCCGCAGATCTCCAGAACTTTTATGCCCATTGAATAGCAACTCCCCATTTCTTCTTCCCTGCAGCCCCTAGCAACTACCATTCTGCTCTTTGCTTCTATGTATTTGACTTGTTATATGCCTCAAGTGAATATCACGTAATATTTGTTCTTATGTAACCGGCTTATTTCATGTAGCAGAGTGCCCTCGAGATTCATCCATGTTGTAGCATAAGACAGAATTTTCCCCTTTTTAAAGATTGAATAATATTTCATTGTGTGTATATATCACATTTTCTTATCCAGTCACCCTTCAGGGCACATTCAGGTTGGTGACCGCATCTTGGCTGTTATGAATGGTGCCGTAATGAACGTGAGAGTGTAGATATTTGTTCGAGATCTTGATATGCATTCTTGTGGTATATACTCAGAAGTGCGATTGCTGGATCATGTGGTAGTTCTATTTTTAATTTATTGAGGAACCTTCATACTGTTTTCACAGTGACTGCACTATTTTACATTCCTACCAAGAGTACCAGTTTCTCCATATCCTCACCAACACCTACCTGTTTTTTTTTTAAGATTTTATTTATTTTTTTAGAGAGGGAAGGGAGGGAGAAAGAGAGAGAGAGAAAGAGAGAGAGAAACATCAATGTGTGGTTGCTGGGGGCCGTGGCCTGCAACCCAGGCATGTGCCCTGACTGGGAATCAAACCTGTGATGCTTTGGTTCGCAGCCCACGCTCAATCCACTGAGCTACACCAGCCAGGGCTCACTTACCTGTTTTTTGATGATGGCCATCCTAACAGGTGTGAAGTGATATCCCATTGTGATTTTAATTTGCATTTTTCTGATGATTAGTGACATTGAGCATCTTTTCATGTACCTATTGGCCATTTGTATATCTTCTTTGGAGAAATGTTTTTCAAGTTCTTTGCCCATTTTTTAATTGAGTTGCTTATATAGCAACCTTTTGGATACTATCCTATCCTGAGTTCGGATAGCAGCCTTTTATCAGATACGTGATTTGCAAATATTTTCTGCAACTCCCATTCTGTAAGTTGCCTTTTCACTCTGATTATTCCTTTGCTATGCAGAAGCCTTTTCGTTTGACATAATCCCACTTCCCTATTTTTGCTTTTGTTGCCTGTGCTTTTGGTGTAATATAAAAAAAAAAAAATCATTGCCAAGACCAATGTCATAAAGATTCTCCCCTGCAATTTCTTCTAGTGGTTTTACAGTTTCAGGTCTTACATTTTAAATCTTTAATCCATTTTGGTTGATTTTTGTGTATGGTGTAAGATAAGAGTCAAAGTTTATTCTTTTGCATATTTCTGCCAAGTTTTCTTAACACCATTGTTGAAGAGACTGTCCTTTCCCCATTATGTTTTTTTGGCACCCTTATTGAAGGTCAGTTGACCATATATGCATGGGTTTCTTTCTAGGCTTTCTGTTCCATTGGTCTATATGTCTGTCATAATGCCAGTACCATACTATTTTAATTGCTGTTACTTTGTAATATATTTTGAAGTTAGGAAATGTGAGGCCTTCAGTTTTGTTCCTTTTTCTTAAGATTGTTTTAGCTATTCAGGGTCCTTTGAGATTCCATATGAATTTTAGGGTTTTTTAAATTTCTGTTTTAAAAAATGCCACTGGGATTTTGGTAGAGATTGCATTGAATTTGTAAATCATTTTAGGTAGTAGAGACATTGTAACAATTTTAAGTCTCCCAATCCATGAACATTGGATATCTTTTCATTTGTTTGTTTTCTTTAATTTCTTTCATCAAAATTTTGTGGTTGTCAGTGTATAGTTCTTCCCTTAGTTAATTCCTAACTATTTTGTTCTTTTTGATGCTATTTTTAATGGTATCGTTAACTCCCCATATCTCCTTGTATTTCTCTCAGTTTTTCATTTATATGTTATATAGATATGTGTGTATATGTATATATAACATATCAGACTCATACATTTTTAGAATTTTTATATCGTTTAGTCAGTGTAACATTTTATTCTTTTTTAATGCTCTCCTTTCTTTGTAACAATGATTTTTCTTTAAAGACTATTTTGTCTCATAATTAAAACAGCAACCCTGGTGTATTTGGCCTGGGATTTTCCTGATGGAAGATTTTTTCATTTTTTTTTCCACTGACTTTTCTTTGGCCTTATATTTTAGGTATATTACTTATAAATAGCATATGACTTCATTTATAATACATTTATTTATTGATTTTAGAGAGAGAGAGATTGAGAGAAACATCATTTTGTTGTTCCACTTATTTATGCATTCATCGTTGATTCTTCTTTGTGCCCTAACCAGGGTTTGAACCCACAACCTTAGAGTATTGGGATGATGCTCTAACCAACTGAGCTACCTGGCCAGGGCTATACTAAATCTGTTGTAATAATCTCTGTCTTTTAACTGGTAATTTTAGTCCAGTTTATAGTGATTATTTTGATATTTAATGCCAATTTATTTTGTGTTTTCTATTTGTTCTGCTTTATTCTTTTTTATTCTTTCCTGACCTTTTTAAAAAATTTTGGTGTGTGTGACTTACTGAGTTTTTTTTTTTTAATTCTTTATTTTATTGATTATGCAACTACAGTTGGCCCATTTCCCCCCCTCACTCCCCACCACCCTGCCCATCCCCTCCCACCCTCATTCCCCCCTTTAGTTCATGTCCATGTGTCATAAGTTCTCTAGTGTCTACATGTCCCATACTATTCCTACCCTCCCCCTGTCTATTTTCTACCTGCTGTCTATGCTACTTATTCTCTATATCTTTTTCCCCTTCCTTCCTCCTCCTACTTCCCTGTTGTTAACCCTCCATTTGATGACTTTTTTTTTACTGTTCATATTTTTAATCTTCTTTTTCTTAGGTAAGTCCCTTTAACATTTCATATAGTAAGGGCTTGGTGATGATGAACTCTTTTAACTTGGCCTTGTCTGAGAAGCACTTTATCTGCCCTTCCATTCTAAATGAAAGCTTTGCTGGATAGAGCAATCTGGGATGTAGGC